>JUDQ01000126.1:9902-25629 GCA_000812075.1 Scedosporium aurantiacum
CGTGGATGGCGTCGTGAGGGCGTACGACGTACGTATGGGGACGTGCGTGAGCGATACGATGGGGGCGAGCGTCACGAGCTTGGATCTCACGAGGGACGGGACGGCCATGTTGGTGGGGACGTTGGATAGTAAGCTGAGGCTCATGGATAGGGAGAAGGGGACGTGTCTGAAGACTTTCGAGCATGGGGCTTGGTTGAATAAGGAGTTGAGGGTCCAGGCTGTGCTGGGCGGGAGGGAGAGGTACGTCGTTGCCGGGGACGAGCTGTTGGGGGCCGATGCGGCGACGCTGGAGAGCGGGGAGGGGAGGGTTTGGGCTTGGGACTTGCTGTCGGGGAAGGTCGTTGCGAGGATCCAGGTTCCTTGGGGTCCGATGGGTCAGCAGAATCGGAAGAGGGTTGTTGGGAGGGATGGGAAGGAGAAGAGGCAGAATAATGTGATAAGTTGTGTGGCGTGGAGGGAAGGCGGATGGGGAGACCAGTTTTGCGCGGGAGGCATGTCTGGTGTGGTAACTGTCTACGGAGCTGGGTAGGAGGATATTGCCAAAAAGGTTGAAGCTGTCTCGTGGGAGTCATGCATTATTTACACTCAAAAAAAAAAAAAAAAGGCATTGGATGGTAATCACGACGGCGCAGGTTCGGTCGTTTTTGATTTCGAATCTATTCCTTCTCTCACTCTGTTATACCAGAGCATTACCTCTACATCCATACACGTACAGTTTATTATATCCCCGCTGGCTAGTGCGATTCCACTCGAGCTTCTCGGGTGACTTCACCATCTTCTCGAAACAGCTAAGTCATGTTCCGGCCGTGAAAAGAATAGTTGAAGAAAAAAAAAAGTAGTCCTGATCTAACGCCCAACACCAGCAGATGCCAACCAAACAAGTTTCATTAATGCCGGGCAGTCAGCCAACCAAAAACCTGGAAGACGACGACTCTAGGCCCCTTTTCGTTTCCCGAAGAGCTGCGAGTTAAAGGAAAAAGGATGTGTAGTTTTCGTTCATGGTTCGTATAGGGTTTTCGGTGAGGTGTTCGTTCAGCCAAGACCGACATATTTGAACCAATTGGGTCGGCAGTCCTCGTGGCGGAGGAAGTCCTCGCCTTGGTACATCTTGCCAGTCTCGCAGCCCTTGCACTTGGGCGAGTTGGGACAGTTGAGGAAGGGTACATGCTGGTAGCCGATATCACGGAACCTAGGAAAAAGGGGAAAATCAACAACGGTTAGCGAGCGGGTTTGACCAAGGGCGATTCGAGGTTAAAGAGAAAATGAAGGTTTATGCACATACCAGTGAATACGGTTGGCATCCTCGAAGAGTCCGAGACCGATGCTGTGGACAGGCGCATCGCCCCAGCGCTCGTAGAAGAAACCACCAGCTCGGTCGAGATGGTTGAAGTAGTCCTCGTACGCCTTGCTTCGCCAGAAGGTCATGTCGCCAATTTCGAAGTTGCTCCAGAAATGGCAGGTGGAATAGCCGTTCGCCTTGGCATTGTGATTCGGGCGGCGGATGCTATCAGTGAGCCAGGACATGGCATTGTTCTCGTGGATGGTATCAGGGTTCGCAGCGATAAATTTGAGAGTCTCGGGCCAAAGAGTTTCGATGGACTTGGGGTCATCGTAGAGGTTGATGGTGAAGCCGTAGGTCTTGTTGTTGTCCTGCATGAACCGGAATACATCGTAATCGACATCGCAGAAGAAGTGGACGTTGGGCTCGACGCGCCAGTAGTACTGGACGTCCTTGAGAGCGGGGTGCTTATAGAACAAGCCGCTGTTCCACCGGCACATCTGATGGTAGGAAGTCATTTTGGCATACTGGACACCGCTGTCTTCGAGGAGCCTGGCCGAGGCGTCTTGGAGGTCGGAGTTGATCCATGAGGGCACTTCCCAATGCTCCTTGGGAATAACTTCTATATCGAGAGCGCGCAATGGTTAGTCGACAAAGGCGCAAGGGCTATTCCTCATCCCCCCTATGCAGCACCACGTACCATATCTACACTCGGATTTTGTGGCAGCAGAAGTCTTGGCCTTGAACTCGTCGGAGAAGGGAACATCATTGAAGAAGGTCCAGGGATAGTTGAACTTGTGGTTCCATGTTCGCTCAAGGTCTTCCATCGCCTGGACCATTCCGTCCATCTCCTCGTTCCTTACAAGAGCTAGGAGCGTAGCGCTAATCCTGTCGGAGTCTTCAATGCCCGGCGCGTAGCGGTCGGAGGTGCGGTGGAGGATTCCCTCGGGCTCTCCCGTAGCTAGACAGAATTGAAAGACGACGTCAGCACGCAGGTCACCTTGTCGTGGGATCTATAACGTCATTCATTCAAAAGACGAATCGAGGGGATAGGTTGGACGTACGATCCTTCATGGGGTCGTGCTCCATATTTTCGAGCTTCGGAGAGTCGGCCGAAGGCGATATCGACTGGACGGTTGGCGAAAACATCTGGTAAAGGAAGAAGCACCACAAGACGATGGCAGCGAGCCCAAGGGCTCGGACTGGCCTGGCGACGGCCATTTCGAAGGATTACGCGTGAGTTGGCGATGGCTGGGCGCGGAAAGGTAGCTGGGGGTGGGATCTCGAAGATGGACAAGTCAGGTCGTGATGTCGTCAGGTCAAGCGTCACAATTAAAGGGCGGAAGGCGTAGCAAAAAGAAAAAAAGAAGAAAACAAAAAAGAAGAAGATCAAAGCTCGTTGGGTGGGTAAAGAAGTAGAAGCGCTCTCGATCTAGCGTTCCTTTTTGCCCCAGAGAGCAGAGAGACCAGTGGCGTCGAGGTCGGGACAACGTCTAGAAGTTTGCAGGATCAGAGGACCTGATGGAAAAAAAGGGGCAAGGCAACTAGAGTGGAATGCACTAGGCTGTTGCGGACATGTCGGACCCGTCAGACACTGGACGAGACACGGGAAAAAAAATAAGAAAGGCGAATGCACGCAATTGCGCCTCCTGACTGCAAAACAGGAATCGCCAGGAAAGGCAGAAAATTAAAAACTGAAGTGGAATGAAGACGGCCAAGAGGAGAAGAGGGCATAAAAGAAAAGAAGAAAAAAAAGGAAAAAAAAAAGGTCTTGAATTTCGATCATTGATTTTCCAGGGTCGCATTGGCTGCGCAAGCCTTGATCAACTTGGGCTGGCCTGAAGTTACTTGGTACATCAATCTAGATCCGCTAACAATTTATTGCTGCGTCGCAAAGCGAACAATTAACACCTATGGACTGGTAGTGCATACACTTCAGCCTATATATATATATATATATATATATATATCAAGATTTGACATCCCAGAAGCAAGCGCAGGTCTCATTTAGACCAGAAACCTGGTTAAAGCCAAAAGATCAAGTGATCGGACAATCTCTCGAGCCTTGAAGGATGCGTGGAGGATATTGAACAACAATGATGTTCCTTGTCAATTTGGTACACCTGTACTTCGTACCTCGTACTCAGGCAGTTCAGTGTTCACTTCACCTCCCACTACACTTATCAAGTCTGTTATTAGTCAGCACATCTCTTTCAAATTGGTCAATTGGAACAGCACTGGCTGGGGTTGGACTCTCAAGGCTCTCAATTCGCGTCGCGTTGCGCTTTAAGCTGTTCCGCGTCATTTGATCCTTGTTTGACCAGAGCTTTATATTGACCTCTTACCCAAAATACCTTCAAACCCTGGGCCTGACGGGCCATCTCGTCTCGGTTTCGAAAACTATCCTGTCCGCGCCACGGACTGAAATGGATTGGATTTTATTACCAAGATGACCTTTACCTGCTCACTTCTACAGGTAAACCAATCGACAGTCATCCGCAATGGCCTTCCAGGCAGAGCTTGCCGCGCTCACCGGTGATCTTGTCAAAGCCATCACTGGTGCGTCCCAAGAGGTTCGTTGGCGAAAAACCAGGCAGTACTCCCAAGCTAACACGATCTCCGTCGTGTTCCGTCCATGCCCCGGGTTCTAACTCTCATTTATTTTTTCAGTCTCAACCCAAAAAGTTCAGCCAATGCCGCGAACGTGCAGTGCGCCGCCTCCGCACTCATAATTTCCTCCGCACAAATCAGTTCGAAGTTGAGAAAATATTGAATGGACTGGAGGAAACCTTTCGCATCCACCACCGGGAGGCTCTGGCAGATGCCTTGCGTGGACGCTTAAACGCTTTGGGTACTGTGGAAGCTCAATGGCACCCCGACTTTCTTCATCTTCTTCTAGAGCTATCCGATCGTCCTCTTCAGAACACGAGGCTAGAAGCTCTCGATGATCTCCGGCCCCCCGCTCCAGAACCGGAACCGCTATTGAGATGGGAGGACATAGCAAAGGAGGATGGATGGGCTGACGAACCGGACTTATGGGCGTCTATTGATTATCACGATTCCGATGATGGCGGCACTTGTGATGAGCTCTTGTCAGATTCTGGTAGTGAACCTCACTCCCCTGTATCTGATCAAGTTACAGACCCAACGCGGACTACAGAGGACCTAGTCGTCGACTACCAAGACCACCCAACCCTAGACGCCTTGACGAAAGCTCAGGAGTGGCGGCTGCATACACCATTCCAACACTCGGAGGACAAGTCTCGGAAGGTTGCCATTGACGAGTTACAGGTTCTCCGGGAATTTCTCTCCATGTTAAGAGGTCACAGCACGACCTTATTCTCGAAAGACTACGTTCCGAATTTTGCCTACCAAATATCCGACGTCTCGTGGGAGACGTACAAGTCTTTGATCGCCTCCTTCGCCGAAACGGGGCGGAAATTGGGTGTCTTGCGTGCCTTCTCTGGGCGCTTCCAGAGCGCGCCTCACATACAAGTGTTTCAAGACTGCGTAACACAGATTTTGCGTTCCTTTGATGGCCAGGTGACGAATATCGAGGCTCGCCTTATAACCCTCGAACAGGATATAATTGTCAGCATCATGTCCGTATCAGACGAGCTACGAGCTCCCTTAGAACCTCTGAACAAGCTCTCTGAAATCCTACAGCGGCTTGAAGTGTCAAATCAGGGCTCTTTTAGGTACCTCGAACTCCTATTCGAGGAGATCGGTATCGCTCAAGCCACAGGAAGAAGGGCGACCTACCAATCTTTAGGACGCATCTTCTTCGACTGCTTCCGCTACTACATGCGCCCGATTCAGCTTTGGATGCAGGAGGGCGAACTTGTGCCTGGAGATAAAATCTTCTTCGTGTCCGAGTCTGCAACTCATGTGCCCCTCAACCAGATTTGGGCGAGCCAATTCAGGCTCAGACGTACTGCGGATGGTAGTCTGTACGCTCCAGCTTTTCTTTCCCCGTCTGCCAACAAAATATTTATCGCGGGGAAGAGCATCGTTATTCTCAAGCATTTGGGCAAATATATTCGAGTGAAGAACGGTAGTCTCGGAGAAGACACTGCTCCCATCTTCGATTTCGATACCATGTTCGCCTCTTCGTCAGACCTCGCCCCATTTACCGAGCTCTTCGATAGCGCTTTTGACAGGTGGATTGAGAGCAAGCACCAAGCCACTGCGCTCGCCCTAAAGAACGTCCTCTTGGAATCCTGCGGTCTGTGGGCAGATCTCGAGGCTATGCAGGTCTTGTACTTCATGTCGGACGGCTCCCTGGCGGACTTGTTTTGCACATCCATTTTTAAGAAACTTGATGCCCTAAACGTAGGCTGGCGTGACAGGTATGCGGTGACCGCGCTAGCTCAGGAAGTGTATTCATCCCGCTTAGCCCATCACCGCCTCTCCGTCATGATCGAGCCACGTGGACAGCGCATTCCCGCAATCACCGCACGAGATTTTGTTCGAAAGCTCCTTCCAGAGATAACCTTGTCCTATACCGTCCGCTGGCCAGTCCAGATGATATTAGCGGAGGACAGCGTTGCGAGATACAAGAGTGTTTTCACATTGCTTCTCCAGCTGCGCCGCGCATATTACATGCTGAACAAGCACCGGCTCCTTGCTAACGATGTGACTGACGCAGAGAATTGGGACGATCGAAGTACCTATTATCTCGTCCGTTCCAAGTTACTCTGGTTCTGCAACACCTTCCAGAGTTACTTGACAACACTTGTGCTAGCCCCGAATTGTGGGAGGTTGCGGGCTGATCTAGAATCTTCCCACGACGTTGACGCCATGACTGAGGTCCATCTCGGCTTCACGAAACGAGTGCTTGATGAATGTTGCCTGGGAAGCAAATTGAAGCCCATTCGCGACGGTATTCTCGACATCCTTGACTTGACTATTCAGTTAGAGAAGGCGTACGTGCTTAATGCGCTGAAAGAGAGCGAAGAGATGCAGGAAATATCTCGTTTATCAGTGATATCGTCCCCAGCTCGACCTCCACTGAGGGCGACGCCATCCCGCCGTGCCACTGCGAGGTCGAGACGGAATGCCGACAGTTCGGACGATGACGATGACGATGATGACGATGACAACGCCAATGTCCATAGTGGGCTTGACGACGGGCATGACATGAGGTCGTTTAGGGACATTGTTCTGGGCATACATTCGGCTTTCGACAGGCACCTCAAGTTTGTAAGCGACGGACTGAGAGCCGTTGCGAGGGCGACAAGCGACCCAGCGGCCTCCAAGTGGGATTTACTAGCAGAGATGTTGGAGAATGGAATACGTGGCAGCAGGTTCCAGGGCTGGGCCTAGGGGTACCAAAATCTTAGAAATATTGCAAGAGTTAGGGTATCATTTATGTAGACGACTTGTGACGTACACGTTAATTACATTATCTTACACGATCATCGCTTCTTGCTTCTTGCTTTCTTATGAGGATCGATCGGATATTCCCACACCCTTTAACAGGGACCACTCTTTCGGTTCCCGAATCGTTCGTCATTGTGAGGGCAACTCCTACATCATCCACAACTACCTCGTCTAGGTGCGAAGGGTCCAAATCCGGGTAATCCCTCCACAGTTCAAACTCTGCATTCCTTCCAAAGGGATGCGCCATCGCCAGCTGAATAACCCTCTTCCCCTGCTCGACGCCGCCAAACTCGAAAACCACAGCGCCGGGATCAAGTAGAACCGCGATGTCCAACAACGCGACGTAAAACACATCCTCGTGCCTGCATCCGTTCCCCGGGGGTAAACGTACATCATCACCAGGCACGAGGGCAAGTTTCGGCTCGTACTTGCGCGCCGAGTAGCTGAGGCCCTCGCGGGCTAGGTTCCAAGCTGCCGAGGAGACGTAGGGCGGGTTCGAGATGAGGACGTCATATTTCGATCCGGAAAGGTGCGAGTTGATCCAGTCCTCGGACAGGACGTCCCCGCGATGGAAGGAGATGGATTGCGTGGGACTTGGAGGGGGGATCTGGGCCGACGAGATGGCCGAGCGTAGATTACGGTTGGAGAGGCGGAGGGCGGCGGGGGAGATGTCGACGCCGTGGATGGTGAGGTTTGGGAAGCGGTGGGCCAGGAGTGAGTAGAGAAAGAGAGGGATACAACCGGTGCCGGTGCAAAAGTCTATGATCCGAAGATGATGACTATCCTTGGTGGTAGCATTACGGGAGCCTAGGAATTCCTTCCTCTTTAGCAAGTGCGCGAGGTGAGCCGTGTACGCCTCCGTCTCGGGCCGCGGAATCAAGACGCCCGGAGCGCAGTGGATGTCGAGGTCCCCGAATGGTTGGGTGCCGAGGATGTACTGGAGCGGGGCTCCCCGACGCCGGCGCTCACACATTGCGGCTAGCTGGCGATGCCGGAGGCGGCGTGATGTGGGTGCATCTTGCGAGGTTGCGGTGGCGTGTTCCTGGAGCCATCTGAGCTCGTTTTTGGCGGACGTGAGATCCCTACAAGCTGGCAGGAGGCGTGAGAGGAGAGGGGAGATGGTGTAGGCTTGGCGGAGTTGACGGAGGGAAATTCGGGGCATTAACTACAGAGTTGTATATACAGTATGTAGTGAGATGTGTTTATGGAATTCCTTATTGTTTTCGTCTTTTCCCGGAGTTCGTAGTATGTTTCGTTTGTCCAAGATCCTCAAGCAGCGTCTCTTGTTCTCAGAGCTCAACTGGAACTTCGAGCTTCAAGCTTTGAGTTTTGAGCTTGGGCGAAATGCTTATGTAATCGACGAGCCTGCATTCTCGACTTCTTCAGATCTCATCGATAGCAAGATGCTCCTTCAAATCCATCAACAGAGATCAACATCTTCTCCCTGACAACAACAACAAATCTTCCTCATCATTTTAATTAAAAAACCCAAGAATAACTGGAGGGGCTTAATCCTTCCATCTCTACTTCGTATCTTACTCCTTTTTGACTCTCATCCTGTCTCACAGTACTTCATCAAACCTCATCACGTTCCATAGTATTCATATTCGCCGCCTGCACAAATTATCCAATCCCTGCTTTACAATATCTCTATCAACTCCCCTAAGTTGCCAGGATGAACGCTCCCGATAGGTAAGAATAATATGTGCTTATTGTGGGAATATGGGGACAGAGGGGGCTCCAAGTGTCGCCATGCCCTGCCCTGCGATGGCCTTGAGCCTGCCTCTGTCCCACTTCATCCAGTCATTTCTCGTTACCCTATACTCAAATCTATCGTTTCTATATTTGAAAATGTGCATAGCCTAACTGTGAGATAGGTTCGAGCTGTTTCTCCTTGGAGAAGGGGAGAAGAAATGTGAGGAGATTCCTTTCACCGGTATGTCCTTGACCTTGCTCTCCATTGTGCCAAGATGATGGCCCATGTGGAAGCCAAAACTAACCGCTTCGAAGCCATCCCCAACTGCGCCGACTTCATCATCAAGAAAGAAGACCACACTATTGGCAACCTGGTCTCGGAACAGCTCAAGAAGCACCGCAACGTCCTAATGGCCGGATACAAAGGTAACTTGTTCGAGTGCCACCATTGCGAGGTTCCCCCTATCATGACCATAAAACTCTGAGAGGCTAACGCAATAATTCAGTTGCTCACCCTAACGTGCCTGAGCTCTTTATCCGGATCCAAACGGACGGTACCATAACCCCCAAGGAAGCGCTCCTCTCTGTCCTGGAGAAGCTACTCAGGGATCTCAACCATCTCAGCCAAGAGTTCACTCGAGAGTGGGAGCTCCGGCGTATGGTCACCGAGGGAGAGCAAAACCAAAATGGCATCTGAAGGTTGTCAGAATTAGTTGACGAATCTTTTTTTTCTTTTTTTTCGGTCTTTTCTTTTTCATGATGAGGATGGCTTGGGATCATTTTCGACGGAGTTACAGGTTTCTTTGTCTCTACGAGTTTACACGTATGTGTGTTTTATGGTCTGAGCGATACCAGCACACACAAAAAAAATTTGAGGTGTTCGTGAGGATTCAAAGGCTTGGGATCACTTCGCTTTTTTGTTTTTGATTTGTTTTTCATTACTTCTGGCGATCTCGATGCTCTGTTAGAGTATGGATCGGTTCTCTAGATACAAGCTTAGGGTTTCTTATAGAATCGGGACAGAAATATTGTTCTAGAGTGGGAGATTAGTAGGGCGAAGTCAAGAGTCATTCGTGTCTTCGTGCCATCGTCCCGTCCTTCTCTCGTAGAATGGCGTCGTGATTTCAAACCTCGAAGTTTTGAAGATGGAAGTGTCGAAGGCTAGAATCTTTTCACGATACTGGCCCCTCTCCACCAGGAATGAGCTGTCGCCGCGTCAGTAGTCCGACATTTGTACCGCCACGATCTCGGAGTGCTCACCATGCAGATGTTGTTTCCGTTGAGAAGGATCTTGGGAAGCTTGGTGTGGTTGCCAGAGTAATCACTACAGCCCAATAATCAGTTTGAGAACTGCGACTATGGCAGAGCAAACGGGAGAACCTTACAATTCCGTCACGTCCTCGAGAACCATGTCTATTGAATAGAGTATTAGACTCTTATATCAAGAGAGATCCTGGGTGAGGTTTGGGGTGTTACCACTTACTGACATAGTCATCAAATCCAAGCAGGGTTCCACTGAACTCTGCAGATTAGAACCGGTTAGTTGAGAGGCCCATTCGGCTGCTTTAGAAAGCCCCCAAAAGAGAAACACGAACCCTTGTCTCCCTTCATGACGACCCATATCTTGGACCCAACACATTTATCGATGAGTTCTGCAGCCAGTTAGGATCATTGATACGTGTGATTTCGCGGGCAGGCTGTGGTGGGGTGTTTTGAGTTTACCAAGAGGAAGTAATTGGGTTGGTGGGGCTGCCATTGTGAATGAAAATCAGAGCCTCTGAGCCAGCTAGTGAGAGTGAGACTTGTTGTTAGAGAGGGAGCCGGTGCACTGGGCGGGATGGGAGAGTAATTGCTTATACCTTGACGTCTCCTTGATGAAAGAAATGGCAAGGTTGTCGCGGTCGAGATGATCGCTGAAAGTGTCACAGCTACAAAGTACTTCGTACAAACGCTGAGTTGCTGGACACTTGAACAAAGCGAGTCAAGTTGAAGAGTGGGTTGGATGACTAAGCCGAAGCTGAAGCTGAAGCTAATTGTGCTTGGAGCTTGGAGCTTGCAGCTCTCGAACTTTTGTGAAGGGGTGCAATTAATTGTCTTGGACGAAGTACAAGTCCACACCAGTATTAATAGTGAATCTTTACTGAACAGGTCGAATCGAAATTGATCAATCGGTGATCACTCGACCGCACGCTTTACCGCCGACCATCGCACACCCCTGGCAGGCTTGCGTGCTCCTGTGTTGCTCCTGTGTTCCTGCTGCCTAGATCAGTTCCGCCTCTTTCCTCATGCACTCTCTCTCGCCATGTCCAATCAAATGCTATAAACGGAAAGCCTCGACGACATGGGCAGAACTGTTGTGGTGCTATTAAGTGTGTATCCTTCATAGCCATGGTGCTCCCGGCGCCAAAAGGGTCTCTACGATCTCTTGGTGTTTTCTTCGAGACTTGGAGATCTCCATTGATCCTTGACCAGAGGTTTGGACTAAATCACCTCCAATTTTGCAAAATGAGCACCTCTCCTGTCAACCAGCTCTGGGACCCGAGCCGTGGCATTCGATTCACCGCCAGGCAAGATGCCGTGGTCTACCCTGACCTCAGCACTTTCCGATTCTATAGCACGGAAATATCTGGCGATGCGAGCTTTTCTACCACCACTACAGATGATGTCGATGAGCCTGCTGAGCCTCCCGAGCCATCTCCTGCATTCAGCTTCTCTGACACTGTAGCTACGCATGACGTGAGCTCTTTTGATTCCGAGACTGAGACGGTGGGCAGCGACGAGGAGGAGGCCGAACAAATGCCTCCCGTCACGTCGCTAGACTACAACATTTCCGCAAAGTTGTTTAAAGATGCCAAGGCTGCGAAAGAGGGTACCCCTGGGTCATTTTGGTCGTATACCATGTACCGTGGTCCTCTCGTGGACGGTATCGAGAAGAGAGTCAAGGTTCACTATTGCAAGACCAAGTTCGCGACTGAGAGAGCATGCCAGTATTTCCTTGATGAAAAGGTCATAGGTTTTGATCTTGAGTGGGAAGCTCATGCTACGGCCGATCAAGGTCCGAGGCCAAACGTGTCACTCATCCAAATTGCGAGCCCGAGCCGCATAGGCCTCTTTCACATTTCGCAGTTCCCTGTCCGAGACGCCATGGTTGCGCCGTCCTTTAAGAAACTCATGGAAGATCCCGAGATTACCAAGGTCGGTGTAGCCATTAACAACGACGCTACACGCCTGTCAAAATTTCTCAAAATAGACTCCAGGGGCCTCTTTGAGCTCAGTCATCTCTATCGGCTTGTCAAGTACAGCCGCCTGGGGATGCCCCGCATGGTGAACAAGAAACTTGTTCCCCTGGCCAAGCAGACAGAAGAATATCTTGGACTGCCACTATTCAAGGGCCAGGACGTACGATCTAGCCAGTGGTCGAAGCCGCTCAATATGGCCCAAATAATATGTAAGTAGTAGCAGACCGTGGCTCTCCGACGAAGCGCTCTCCCGCTCCCCTATACTAAGACCGGTGATCTAGACTCTGCGTCAGATGCCTACGTTGGCCTCCAGCTGTATTATGTTCTCGAAAAGGAGAGGGAATCGCTGGATCCATGCCCGCCGCGTCCGTTCCACGCCGAGCTTAAACTGCCCATTCGGCTGAGCTACAATGTAACCGTAGCCAACACTAATGGAGCACCCGACGCAGAGGCCGGCGACAAGGCCGGCGACACAGCTGCATTGGGAGATGAACCAACAACCTTGACAGAGACTGAGGACGCTGATGCGGCGCCCGAGGCTCAGGTGGATAAAAACCCAAATACTCGCACAGCTCCGTCCAGCAACCGGGTGGCGGACAAACGCCCTGCGAAGAAGCCCAGGATGTCCAAGGTCTCTTCGTCCACCGATAACCGCATCGTCGCTGCCGAGACCTGGGTTAAGCAGTACTGTGCTGCAAAGAACATAGTTAATGCTCGGCCCGCGCAACTCCGAGCATATTATATCTGGCGAGAAGACAAGGGCTTGGATCCCGAGGCCGTTGCCAAGCTACTCCGAGATCCGCCTTTACAAACTTCCACAGTAGTTAGCTATATCTTGATGGCGATCAAGCTCGAGGGCCTCGATTATGATAAAGACAGGCTCAGGACTGAGGTCTTGAGCCTTGTTCCTCAATCATTATACAAGGATTTGCACGAGGCTACTCGAAATGGCGGATCAAGTCAGACTTCCAGTGACAACAGCACCACGGAAATAAAGGCCACTGGGGCAGGAAAGCATTGTCCTCCAGCCCATTGAGAGTGAACAAGTGTGCGAAACTCTTTTTGTACTTTCACTTCTGGTGAGACATGGACACACCGCGACAATATCAGTGCCAGTTCACCGATTTCCTATATATCTTGGATTCCTATGTCTCTTGGATTCCTATACTTATCACTCTCCAAAAAAACAAACACCTTGGTTTCTTCATCTCAACTTCCCCGGAGACCACCATAAGCACTGAGAAACAACCTGGGTTTCGGCCACAAGTCTTTCTACCAACAATCAGCCGCATCCCACACCGAAGAAAGACAAGTTTCAGCACGCGTAGCATCGAAGATTTAATCACTGGTATGCCCTGCATCCTGCAGCCCTTATCTAGTCTGGTTATACCAAATCCGGGGACCGAGACAAGTCCTCAGAAAAGTCAAGAAGCGATCTGACTCGTTTTCAACAGCAATTCTCCCTAGATAAACAAAGTCCAAGGGAAATTGATAAATTAATCGAACACCTAGCTGTCCTAGCGCGCGCTCCGGAAACAATCATTGGGGTGTGAAGCAGAAACAGCAAAGGACCGAACCCAAATGAAGCTTGTTTCCGCGTGGCAGCATGGCTCCTCCTGTTCAGGACGAGGACCCGGTTCTGGATCCCGTGCCACCCACCGCCTCATTGATAGCCGCCCCCGAACCCACCACAACCACGTCGACTGAGCTAGTTGTTTCGCAACAACCTACACCTACGCCGAACCACCCAGCGCACAGTCGTTCGCGAAGCAGAGACATCCTATCTGCTATCGCTAGGACTGCGCTCTCATCTCTAGCGTCATCATCTAACCCGCCTCTTCCCAACCCTGGAGATAATGCGGCCGAAAATGAGCAGGCTTCAGCTCAAGAAATTGAACGAAGTGCGACTCCCGTATCGGAGATTTCGAGCTACGAGGAGTTCCCTTCCTTCGAGAGTTACGCGACCCGCTCGACCTTTAGTCTCACGCGTTCCCTTTCCCTCGGTCGTGCGGGCCGTGCGACAAAGCCAACCAACAGCACGTCTACCTCGACAGGTGAGCGGAAGTCTGGTCTGTTTGAGACATGGCTGGGTAGCCCCAAGCGCAGGTCCGACGTCGCCGCCACACCAGGACAGAATCCTGCGCAGGCCAAGGCCGACAGAGACGCGTGGATCGGAGAGACTTTGTCCAAGACGCAAATTTGCCTCTGGGCGGGACCGTGGCGTTGCCGGCCCTCGGGCGAGTTCGTCTGCCCTTGTGGAGAGCACAAGATGGACGGTGATAGCGAATGGATCCGCGTGATTGAGGAGGAGAGGACTGTCGACCGATCGCGAGTTGGAGTTTTGCGCAAGGATCTTGCATGAATTGTTTTTTTTTATGACGGTGAACAAACGAAATGATGAGAGGATGGAATGATATATAGCGTATGCATTATTCCCTAGCCTCCGTATCGCGTCGAATAATAGGAAAATCGATAAAAAAAAGGAAAATTTCCTTGGGGACAAGTAGTCCGGTATGGTACAAGAAAAGACGCCCGCAGTGCATCAAACCCATGTTCCTCCTCTGCAAACCTACCCTACCCGGTGACTCCGCAAATAGCTAGCCTTCTTACCTGCTCAATCTTTGATATATCCCAGATACCCGGATTACAGCTCCATTTATAGAGCGAGGTTATACGAGTACTCATCCTCCATGTTCTGGCTGACCCATAGTACAGCAGAGCTAGTTCGGAAGGACATAGTCAGTAACTTCTCATCCCCATCGAGGCTGCGGAAGTAGAGAAAGGAATAAAAGGCTGTTAAAAAGAAGAACACAAGAACCCACCTCAGACCAACCAGCGCATTCGAAACAACATTCTCGATCCCCATGCCCAGGGCAGGCATCTTAACATCCTTCACGACGAACTTGAGAACAAAGACCGTGACGCCGCCGGCCATGCCGCCCGCGAGAGCAGCGAAGCCAATGAAGAGCACGACGCGGGCCTGCCACGCAACGCCGGAGGAACCAAAGCCGTTGTTCCAGTCGGAGCTGAGGCGCTGCTTCTCGACGCTGTTGATGATGAGCATGCCGAGGGTGGAGAAGATGAAGGGGAGCCAGTCGACGAAGGCTACGTGGACGTTTTCGGCGCCGTTTTTGGGCGACTTGGACCAGACGGCTGAGTCGAGCATGACGTAGAAGGCGAGGGAGAACTATTGGGGTTTTGGAAAAAAAGGTTAACTTCTCGTTAGTTTAATCGCCTTTGCGGCAGAATGGACGAGCAAGGTGTCTAGTAAATTTGGAAAGGGAGAGGAGGGGGCGACGTACGAGGCCGCCTGCGGCGTAGACTCCGGCGTTGCGGGCCCAGATGCTGTTAAGCCATTCTGGCTTGCGGAATTTCCAGAGTCTTTCTTCCTCCATGGTGGTGATGGTGGTGATGCCTAGCGTCGGTGGTTGATCGGAGTTGGCGGGGGGTATAGCTGGATTCGTGGTACTGAGGCGGGAGCAGATGGGTGGGTGCACGTTATCCGGGATATCGACCGTCGGTTTCGGAGTCGCTTGGGTACGGGGATATTCTACGTGCGGTTCTTGGGAAGCTCGGGGGAGCCTGTCGTAGGGTTATCGGGGGTGGTCCGTCTTTCGCTTGGCCGTTCAGATGACATGACGAAGCTCAAGGCTATGGCGGCGGTCGCTGTTGCGGTACATTGTACTGATCTCAGCTTCTCTGCTTACGTCATGAAACGGATCCAAACATATGAATCGTGAGACTTTAGTCACGTGGATTTACTCTCAAATTACTTGTACTGATAATTGATGTGGATCCCTCGAACCAAGGTACCTCTGTGCCTCATCTGGGGAACCAGACGGAGCAAGGTGTTCCCGCTCTCTCAAGCTACCAAGTAATAATAGTGGACGCTTTCAGGGATAGAGAACTCGAGGTTTCACTTGGGCAGCCTTGGAACCGACGATGACTGACTGAACTCACACTCTCTCGTGTTTTCACCTTTTCCGCTTTATTGTTGTTCATATTTTTTCTCCCGACGATACCTAACAGTAATTTCAGACGCAGCCACAGACCACTTGTCCCACCAATTGCGTTGGGGAGGATCATGCACCTCCCAAGCCTATTGACCCATCGGTAGCACAATAGTGAAGTA
>JUDQ01000126.1:25980-85371 GCA_000812075.1 Scedosporium aurantiacum
GAGGTCATAAAGGAGGAGTGGCCGGCCCTTTGCGAGGCCGAATGCATACCCGTCCAGCTTGCGCTGCAGCTCCTCGACAACAGCTCCGTCGGCCGCGCCCACGAATACCGAAATTTCAAAAAGACGCACAAGTTCCTTCAAGAGTCGCTGAAGAATATCGTGAACGAGCACCATCAAGGTTTTAACAGTTCCATCGGCACGTTCCACAAGATCCAGGGAAGCATACAGGCGTCGCAGAAGAGGGTCCGCGCGCTCAAGGAGTCTCTCGCCTCGTCCAAGGCGAACCTCTGCCAAAGCGATCCGGAACTCCAGAAGCTTTCCAAGACATCGCAAAAATACGACGAATTAATTCAGCTTTTAGACGAGCTCGAGGAGCTTCGCCAGGTGCCGGACCAGCTGGAGGCTCGAATCTCCGAAAAACGGTTCCTGACAGCGGTCGAGGTGCTGCAGAATGCGCTCCGAAAACTTCGGAGACCCGAGCTTGACGACATTGGCGCGCTGAGCGACCTGCGAAGCTATCTTGCGAATCAGGAGACGGCGTTGATGGATATTCTTGTGGAAGAGCTGCATGAGCATCTGTACCTCAAGTCACCTTACTGCCAGGAGCGATGGCAGAACCTGGCTAAGAACCAAGGCACTTCTCATGATTCGTGGGGCGATTCCGCAACTGTCGCGCCTTTCCATCAGTTGCTGGAAGCTATTGACTTTGAGCAGACCGTGGCCGAAGACCCTGGCAGAAACCCCGAGTCCGATACCTTTTATTATATTGGTTTGCTAGTTGAGGCGCTGAACAAGCTCGGTCGGCTCCAAAACGCCGTGGACACATTAAAGCAGAGGCTACCCGTTGAACTCTTCACCGTAGTCAACGAAACCATAAACGAGGTAGACCAGAGACATCCCAGCTCCTTGCGCGGCGGGTCCTCGAACAGCCATGGCTTGCACATCTACGGTAGCCGTGAGACAAAGATGAGGGCGGATGTAATTTACGATTTGCTCTGGACGCTGTACGGCAAATTCGAAGCGATCGCCGAGGGCCAGCGTGTCTTCCACGAATCCATCAAGGCGCTCATTCGACGTGAAGGCGCGGGCAATAACAGTGCCCTACTCGGTAGTTTCAAAGAACTCTGGAACCTCTACCAAAACGAGATCCGCTCGTTGCTGCACAACTATGTCACGACAGATGCAGATGTCTACGAGTTCAACTCATCTGCGGATGTAGGGGCGGCTATTGGTGGAAAGAAGGATGGAAAGAAGGACTTGTTCAAATTCTCCGAGGCGGATGTGAAGTCGGCGGAGATGACGGCCGAGTTCGAGGCGCTAGAGGGTATCATCCAATCCGCAGTACCTGGCTTGACCAGCGGCGGAGGCCGAGGGGATAAGAAAGCGTCGTTGATCGGCATCCGCTCATTCATGGACGGCGGCGGAAGCCGGAAGGAGAGCGAATCCAGCTACGAAAATCGGCAGACGGCCAAGACGTACAAGTCTCTTGTGGAGCCGAGCGTGTTCAACATGAGTCTCCTCTTGCCGCCAACGTTGGTCTTCCTGCAGCGCCTGAAGAATATCGTACCGCCGGGCTCCGACTTGGCCACGAGCACGCTGACGTCGTTCCTGGATAACTTCCTGGTTAACGTCTTCCAGCCGCAGCTTGACGAGACGTTGGCCAAGCTGAGCGAGCTAATCTTTGGCGAGCTCGATTCCTTCCTCCAAGACCAAGACTGGAGAAAAGTTGCCAAGAGACCCGTGCTCAAGGGCACGACGGCTTTCTTTACGGTCGTGACGGCGTTCTGCAAGATGCTCGCGACGATACCGCACGACCAGGCGCTGAGCACGTTGATCATAACGCAGATGATGCGGTACTACGAGCGCTGCCTTGCCTGGTATAAGAGCCTGGTCACGAAAGCGCAAGAGCAGCCCAGCGAGCAGCATAGCATGCGAGCTTCGGCGAAGATGGCGCTGGAGCAGAGCGCAATCAACGAAATCGTCAAGAAGATCTGGACCAGCGAAAAGTCCGACCCCACCGAGCTGCTGGAGCAGGAGATTCAGCTTCTCATGGAGCAGACGAACGAGAACCCTCTCGAGCTGAGCGATGTCATTCAGGATCGCGATACCATTTCGTCCTTGTGTCTGCTCTATACCAGTATGAAGTGGCTGTCCATCAAGATTGCCAGCCTGCGCCATATTACGAACCAGGATACGGACTCGTCGAGGCCTAATCTGCCACGGCAGTCTAGTCGAAGGTGGACTCTGATGAACGATCCGGGCAAGGCTGCAGACGATCAAGGCCCGGTACACTTGCCTATGACACAAGAAACCGTAGTGTAAGTGGTCCTTTTTTTTTTTTTTTTTTTTTTTTTTTTTTTTTTCTCTTTCAATTCTCCAGACTTTCCTTCTCCCTCACCAGCATACTAACGAAGACATCAGGACTTTTGACGGAATTCTATCATCGTACGAGGACCTTGCGCAGGCAGCGCTCCTTACGCTCCG
Organism: Scedosporium aurantiacum; assembly: GCA_000812075.1. Taxonomy (NCBI): domain Eukaryota; kingdom Fungi; phylum Ascomycota; class Sordariomycetes; order Microascales; family Microascaceae; genus Scedosporium; species Scedosporium aurantiacum. Next base: position 28,465 of record JUDQ01000126.1, read on the forward strand.
CATGGAGTCCCGGTGCAAGATTATCTACTCTCTGCGCATAGTCCTTTCTCCCGAGACGGCGCCGTACGTTCTTGACCAGGAAGTCAGGGAACCCGATCCGGAGATTCTAAGCCTCAATTCCGAATTGGTGGCTTCCGACGAGACCATCGTGCGATATCTGCGCGAGAAGGAGATTTCTTTCATCCGCACAGGACTCGGCCTTCTCGTCAACAGATACCTCGTGGGCAACGCGCGGATGGCATCGCCGATGAACTCCAACGGGTGCGGCCGCATGCAGCTCAACATCCTCGTCCTACAGCAAAACCTCAAGAACATCGAGGACGGCGTGAACCTCTCCCGGACTTCCAACTACTTCGACCTCTTCGACAAGGGCCCCGACGCCATCGTCGCCAAGGCCAAGGAGGTTTCCGAGATTCAGCAAAAGATGGCGGCGGCGGCGGCGGCGGATGAGGACGGGGAGCCGGCCGGAGAGGTGTTTACCTACGATGAGCTCAAGGACCTGATGGAGCTCTGCTACAGCCAGCAGCTGAATGATCCCGAGAGGGGGGTGACCGCGGCGGCGAAGAGGGAGATGGCGGATAAGATGTTGAATTTGAGCGAGTTTTTGTGGCAGAGCTAGAGGATTTTTCTGGTTTTTTTTCTTCTTCTCGTGGGTGTGTTTCATTCATTCGGTATATAATGGGAAGGGGAGGGATGCGTTGGTAGGTTTAGAGATGCCTGTCGCTACCATGCGTATTCTGGTTATTTACGAGGGGATGCGCCTTCTTCGGGATGTCTGTATGAGAGCTGAGAGCTGAGAGCTGAGATGAGGATGACACTATATGTTGGCTGTGTATATCATACAATACCCCCAATGTTGAAGACGAATGGGTTCGGGTAGGACAGAGAATCTACAGGCGAGATTCGGTACAAAGTTGCGAGTATGATGTGAGATGTGTTGAAGTGACCAAGTCGTTTGTTTACAGCCTTGGGCCTTGGGCCTTGGGTCTTGGGGCAGGAGTGAGCCAGCTGAGAAGATTGCGGATGAGAATTGCTTTCCAGCCTCGCAAAGAATCCATTTATAATATCCATGCATGAAAAAGTGTGGTCGGCGCAAGGCTGAGCTAGTCTTGATGGCGGGGCATTTCCAGCCTTGCAAAATTTCCAAAATTATTTCTTTTGCAACCTTAATTTTTTTTTTTCTTTTCTTATCGATATCCTCCAAGACTCAACGAAACCGCCATCAATTCCCAACCCACCCCAAGGAAACTTACTCAATTGCATTCAACTTTTTCTGGAGATATCATAAGAGGAAGTTCATCATGGCTGCGGCCCAAGTAAAGGTCGTTTTCACGACCAAACACACAGACATCGAGCTCCCCGAAGAAAAGAGGCAACTAGTTGTCCCCTCAGGTTCGTTTGCACGCCCCTCTCTCTCTCTCTCTCTCTCTCTCTCTCTCTCTCTCTCTCTCTCTCTGTCTCTCTCCCCCAATTCACCCTCCAGAGCTTTCCCTGACTCTATAAACGCTTCCTATCAGACATCAAGCGCTATGGCCTCTCCCAGATCCTCAACCACTCGGACATGCTCGCCACCTCCCACCCCATCCCCTTCGACTTCCTCATAAACGGCTCGTTCCTCAAAGGCACGCTCGCCGAGCACCTCGAGCGCTCTGGAATCTCCCTCGAAGGCACCGTCACGCTCGACTACGTCCCCAGCCTCCTCCCACCCTTTTACGAGAATAGCTTCCTGCACGAGGACTGGGTGTCAGACGTCGACGTGCTCTCCTCCACATCCCCAGCCGTCAAGGCGCTCCTGGCCAAGCAACAAGACGGAGGGGAGTTTGACATCGCCGGCGAGAGGTTACTGAGCGCCAGCTACGACAAGTTGCTGCGCGTGTGGGATCGCTCGGGCCAGATGCTCGCCGTGTCGCCGGACGCCGCGAACGGAGGCCACAAGAGGCGCGTCAACACGGCCAAGTTCCTCTCGCCCACCAAGTTCGTCTCGGCCGGCGTCGAGGGCACCGTGCTCGTCTGGGAATACGCCGAGACGGCCGGGAGGGGAAGCCTCAAGCCCGTGCTGGAACTCTGCTCGCACGCCGACCAGATCCGCGACATCGCCGTGCACCACGCCAGCGGGAAGTTCCTCACGGCTTCGTCGGACGGGCGCGTCGGGCTCTGGACGCCCTCGCGCAAGGCGGCCCCCGCCTACGAGGCGCCCGAGCAGACCTCGTCGTCGCGCTCGGCGAAGCGGGTCAAGAGCTCCGTCAAACTTCAGCAGCGGGGGCCTCTCGCCATGGCGTCGGTGTCGGACAAGCCCGTCACGGCGGCGATATTCCACCCTTCGGACGCGTCGGTGGCCTACGCCTCGTCCATGGACGGTTCCGTGCGCACGGTCGACCTCGCGACGCAGAAGATTGTCTCCTCGCTCACGACGATGCATCCGCTCCGATGCCTCGCGGCGCTGACGAACTCGCCGCTCTTGGCCGCCGGCACCACGGCTAGGCACATCACGCTCATCGACCCTAGGCAGTCGGCGGCCACGACGTCCGTTATGACGTTGAGGGGCCACCTTGGTTGGGTGGAGAGCGTGAGTGCGAGCCCCGAGAATGAATATAGTCTCGTGTCGGGCTCGTGGGATAGTACGTGTAAGATTTGGGATCTGAGGAGCGTGAGGGCGGGTACGAAGGAGGAAGGGGGCGGTAGGGTGTGCGATGAGGTGGTGTATACGATTCCGAGGGAGAGCATGAAGGATGCGAAGGTGAAGCCTGATGGGAATGGCGGTAAGGTGTTGAGGGTGAGGTGGGATGCTAGCTGGGGGATTATATCGGGCGGCGAGGACCGTCAGGTGCAGATAAATAAGGTTGGGTGAAAGAAAAGGTCCAGCTGGGGGATGTGTGATGGTGGGAGCCGAGAAGCAGCTGGATGAAAGTTGTTGGGTCACATAAAAAGGAGGCTTGGAATGCTGATTTAAGGAACCAGAGTATTAGGAGACTTTATAGATGTCAAGAAACAGATACCCTGATCTACGTCTACCGCGATTCGTAACGACGACGCCAAAGGCGATATGATACTGAAAACAAGTAGGGTCGACAAGGGGACGAAGGCCTCTAACGCCAGCGCTCTTACTTGCAGTCATGAAAGCCGATTCACATCTCAACATGAGGACTAAGGTTGAGTCCAGACCAAGAGAGAAGAGCAACAAATAGAATCAAAACCGAAGAACACAAAATGTATAAGCATTAAAAAGGTCGCAGGGCCTAAAAGTCCTTTAAAAACAACAGCCTTTAATCGTACATGGACAATACTCCAACAAGCTTGGATGCAATATCCTCGAATAGAAAACGAAAAACCCACAACAAATCTCGACCCGATAACCCGTCTAAAGGGGGTAAAGACTGCCCCAGATCCTCCTTCCCCCTGTTGCCCGAAACTTTAAAAGATATTCCCACGCCAGTCGTCATGTTTCCGTGATTTCCCGTGGTTCCCTCCTCTCCCCTTCCTCCAAAGCTCGGAAACAAAAACAGGGCGAGTCATGAAAAGAAAACTCCGTCAAGATGCCATGCCGAAAACGAAAAAACCAGCTGAGCCAAGCAAGGTCGGTACTTTTCTCTTGCTGGCGAAAACTCGAAACTCCGTTGCTCAGAGAAACGAACAAGAAATATATCCCTGTACTCCATCCTATGAGAGCAGAGCGCTCCAGAAGAAAGAAAAAGAAAGAAAAACAAGAAAAGAAACGCAGAAACAGTAATAAAAACAAGAAAAAAAAAAGGCCTAAACTCAGTTTAGGCGCAAACCCACTCGGCAAAGACGCACCATCTCGCCGTGCGGTCCGCAAGGACCAAGCCCCTCCAGGTGCCCCTCTCCGAGCACTTAATGATGGTCTCCCACGTGCCCCCGTCGCTGACTTCCTCATCGCTAGCCGCCCGCGCGCTGCCAACGCCGACGCCTTTCTTATCATCCTTCCTCATGAGGCGAAGGATCTTGCCGCCGGGAGTCTGGATGGCCAGCTTGGCCGGCTTCTTGTTGCCCGGGTATCCCGAACTCGCTGTGCTGGGGTTGGATCCGCTAGCGCTCGACGCCGTCATGCTCAGAGCCGAGCTCGGTCGAACGAAAGGAATAGGACTAACGTTTCCGGGGTTCGACGACGGCGTGAGGACAGAGGCACCTGTCGAACTTGGGTGCTGGCGGATGGCGAAGACGAACGTGTTGTTGAGGGCAAGTCGCTGGCATTGTGGTTGGACGACGTAGATATCGTGCCTTTGCGCATGCGGTGTCGGGTGTCGAGTGACGAACTCGTAAGGCGGGTTCTCTCCCGTGTGGATGATGGGTAGGGCAAAGGCGAGCGGGTGAGGAATGTCCTTGATGCTATGCATCAGGCCCCGCTTGCCGGCATAGATCTTGAGGATACCCTGTCCTTCGTCGCCGGGAAGAAGCGCCTTGACAGCGTACCGCTTCACGCCATTAAACCACTCCGCTTGAGCCAACGCTCGCTTCTTGACGACTTCGCCGCTCTCGAACACGTCGCCGTCCGGGTCTCTCGTAAAGGCCCGGACCTCCACCTCGGCCGCCACCTCAACATCGGCGGGGACGTTGAAGTTGATGTGAACCATTTCGAGGTCCTCGATGCGGGTAAGGGACGAGTTGTAGTCGAACATCTGGAGGCCATTCCGGAAGTAGGGAGGGCAGGCACAAGGTAAATTGAGCAAGATCTCGTGAGCCACAGGTGGAACAATATGTTGCTGGCTGTGGTGCTCAGGGATGTGAGTCCAGCATATCTCGGTGGGCCGGGTCAGGAACCACCAAGAATCCGCGACGGAGCTGCCCACCGAAGAGTACGCTGCGCGTCGTGGATTTGAGGGCGCAGCCAACGAGCAGTCCATTATCCTCCATTCTCCGTCCACCACCACGGCGTTCCACCAGTGGTTCGACCTCGGCATGATCGACACCTCCGGGATTTCACCGGGCGTCTTGAGATAACCCCGTACAACTTCGCTCTGAATGCCAACTGCGGCACACATCTCCATAACAAGGACCGCAATTTCTTTGGCACAGCCGCGGCTGGATTGAACGACGCGCCGTGTATCGACGTCGCCTTCGAAGTCTTCTTCCCATAGGATCTTCTCCGACACATACATGAAAATGGCACGGAGGCGTTGTACATCGCTGCGATACGGTCGGCACACGTAGGTCGTGGCAAGGGTGATTGCAGTTGTCGTGGGCGGCAGGTTGGTTACGAATCGTGTGTTCTTGTCGACTTGGCTGAGGTTGATTGCTTGGTAGTTGATGGGCTCATTCACAGGCATGCCATCAACACCTTCGTCGCCGTTAATGCTGTCGTAGAGTTCGTCTGCGGCATTGATGGATGGATAATCCAGCATCTGCGCTCGCTCCCGCCGCTCAACTCGCTCGTGGCGGCTGAGCGAGTTTGAACGGTTGACGTCCCGACGGACCTGCACCCAGTCCACCGCGTTGCCTAGTCCCATCTCTCTGGCAACATCTCCTTGACGGCTGCCGCCAAGGTGCGGGGTGCTGCTCATGGCAGCCGCGTTGGATGCGATGGTTGATGAGGTAGACTTGTTCAGCGGTGATGATTTTACGGCATCGCCGCCCAGAGCAATATGACTACGACCGCTGGCAACTCCAGTTTTTGCAGAGTCGAGGATCTTCTTGAAGATGCTCCGCTTCGGGGGCTTTGGCTGTACAAGTCCCCCGAGTCCGCCAACATCATCGTGGAAAGCGACCTGGGATTGCGGACGAGGTTGATTGGAGGCATGACTGCTATGGTAAGTGACACCGGTAAACGGTGTTTCTGGCCTATCGTCGTCAAGATCGCGCATTCCCAAGGCACTTTGGGCACGCTGCATCCTCCTAGCGTAGCTGCCGGCACTTGTAGCACTGACGGCGCCGGCCGACGAACCGCTCATGAGGCTCCGGTCACTGTTCTGGGTCGTAGTTGTGACAGTACTCCGGTTCCCTGACGAGGCGCTCGTCGAGTTTGTCTTAGTGGTGAAGGTGCGGCCGAGCGCCTCCCGGCCGACTTCGTAGGCCGACTTTCGGTGCCGTAGTTTTCGGTCAGGTACCACAGGACCCGGGCCATCCATGTCTAGTGCTGCCATCCCAATCGATGACTTGGGGCGGTCACGAGGCACGTTCTTAGGTGGCGGGATTGGCGGCGTGTCGACTTCTGGCCCCGATACGCTGGAGCTCTGACCGTGAAGCTTCTGAAATCTCTTCTCCATCCTATCCACATAGTTGTTCAAGTCAGGAAGCGGATGGTCCTTTTCGCCATATCCATTATAATAGGAAGGATCTTGCGAGGATCCTCCACTCCAGGTCTCGTAACCTTCGTCTGGATGCGGGTATCCTATTGCCGTACGAGGCCGACTCTGGGCTCTTTTCCGGGACTGGCGGGAAACCATGTCGAATGACTCTGGGGACCATGGATCTAGCGGTGCCCCTTCCGATGTATCTGTTCCTCTCGACATTCCCAACGCGTCGAGCTGCTCAATGACGCCGTCCATAGCTTCACGGAGTGGTGAGGGTGTCATATGACTCCCGGCAGGAGAGGGAGGACATGGTGATGCCGCACGAGGTGTGTGGTATTGATGCCGGTCATCGTAATGTTGCCGGGTGTTTAGGTGGTGAGGTACACGGGGAGGATCATAGGAAGTGTTGGAACCATGGCGAGAGAGATCGGGTTGGTGATGTTCGTAGGATGCGTTGGAACCATGGCGAGAGAGGTCGGGTTGGCGATGGTCATAGGATGCGTTGGAGCCATGGCGAGAGAGGTCGGGGTGATGATGATGGTCATAGGATGCATTAGAGCCATGTCTCGCAGGGGTTTGGTAGGGCTGGTGACGACTATCAAATGATGCGTTGGAGCCATGTCGGGGTATAGTGGGAGGAACGTGATTGTACGAAGCATTCGATCCTTGACGGGCGACATGGCGATGTGGAGGTGGTGCTGGTGGCGGCGGGGAGTCCGCCCTTCCAAACTCTTGAGAGTGGTGCGGTTGATGGTGATGATGGCTGAAGGATGGGGCTGGCGATACGGCTCTGTCTGGATATCCGCGGACGGGTGGAGGCACGGGTGAGACTGCTCTTGAGGAATAACCTTGGGGTGGAGGTACTGGTGAAGGGCCCCGAGAGTGAGAGTGATAGCCTTGTTGTGAATGGGGAGGCGGAGCGGGCGAAGCAGCACGTCGCATATCACACGGCTGAGCGGGAGGGATGGGCGATGCCGACCTCCCTATCCTGCTCTGGTGTTGCTGTTGCTGTTGCTGTTGCTGTTGCTGTTGCTGTTGCTGCTGCTGTTTCTGAGGTGAAGAAGAGGTGTCTCTTGATCGAACTGTCCCTGGGCGGTACTGTTCAGGCTGTTTCGCGGTGGTATAATGAGGCGCTTTCGCGTACGCCTCGAAGGGTTTCCTCCATGATTTCGTCTTTTGAGGAGTGCCTTTCGGACTCGGGGTATTGCCTGTTAACGGGCTGACAGAGCGGCTGGTAGGTCGAAAGTCTTCGGGCAGGACTTGGACAAAGTTGGATGGGAAGACGCCGACTGTCCTCCTGTCCCGGTAGAGTCTTCCAGTCCACCACGAACCGTCTCCGGCATTGAGACATTCTATAAGGTCGCCTTCGATGAAGCCGAGATCTCGTTTTGTCTATATATCATGGTGGTTCTGAAGTCAGTATCATGGCGCCTCTCTGACCTTGGTAGTTCAACGCTCAACCCAACGTACCTCTCCTCCCCACGAGTACACAGCTCTACACCAACACGGAAAGCGAGCTGGTAAAGGCGGCGGTGCTAATGTCATGATGAACAGGCGGAGCTCTGGTGCTGGAAATGAATGAAGACGGGAACTCAAGCGCCCACGCGGGCGTGAGAATCAAAAATTGGCCCAGTGCTGAGACAGCAGCGGGTTTCAATGATCCTGGGAGTTTCCGGGTTTTCTTTCTCTCTTCTTTCTCGTTCAGCCTTGCCTTTGCGGTGCTGGAGATTTCTCGAAAAGTCGGACTTGAGCTCGATTTCTTGCCGGCAACACTTGCACGATCCCTCGTACAGCGGTAGTCTTTTCGTCGTGATATTGGGATATTGGGATATTGGGATGTTGTGATGTTTCTTCGTCAACGTTGCCCAAGCTTCGTGAGCTGGGGAAGTGGATAGAGAAGGCAAGGTTAGGGTAGTTTCACCCAAGCAACACCACCAAAAACAACACGGGGTAGTGCGATATGATCAAGGGTTTTCCTTAATGGGGGAAGAAAAAACAATGGTATAAAGCTTTTCTTCCCACTACTTCGTATAATACTTGCCGAGGAATAGACAAGCCCGTGGTAATAGTCTCAGACGTTATTGACAAGGTCGACAAGGTCGAAGACGGGAAGGTCGAGACGGTGTGTCGTCGTGTTCCTGAGCTCGGGTTGGCTGATTTCTGGTGGAGATTCAGGTGGTGGCATCTGGCCAGGGGGGTAACAAAACAGAGGGGCCGTCGACGGGGCAACCGAGGATTGGCAAGCCACAAAATGCACATGTGGCTTAGCGCCCAGCCAAATGCTCCAATTTGGGCTCGTACTTCGTCATACTACTTCGTACATTCACAGATTACGAAGTACCTCTGTACTTGCTGCACAAGTTTCACCGGATAAGGTACTTTGACCTCGTAAAATTTGTCCATCTCAATTCATCGTCGCAACACGATACGGAAGATGATCAGCGATGCGGGAACAGACTCGCGATGCCTAGTCCAAACAAGGTTGACAGAATAGTTGAGTTTCCCAAGTAAGTAATTACCTCACAGACATTTTGATCCCGATTCGGACGACATCAGGGCGTGGGAACTCCCGATTGATCGTTGATGTCTGCTCGATTGCGTACACTACGAAGTATTGCCGCCTGGAAGAAGTCCCTCAGTGGAGTGCGAACTGCAAAGTATTGATTCCTCCTTCGTCATTGTACTTCGTACTTTAAAGTACCGTCCGACCCAGTTGCTCAGGGCAATCGTCGATTCTCTCTCTTTTCTCAGCTGGCTCTGCCTCTTCCTCCCACAGACTTTCTGCCTCGACATGGAGATCTTCTGTTCGTCCTCCGTGCACCGCCAACCCCAAACCCCAGCGTGATTACAATCCTCTCGTTTGCACCCACCTTCAACCGACGATTCGGGTCGCTAGCAGGCCAAGCTGCCTGCCGCCATGGTTGAAGCTTCAATCTTCCGATTCAAAGCACACGCCATACATTGGTCCGATTCCGCCCGGGCCGTTCGAACGATGCTGTCTCCGGTTTGCACTACTTCGTAAAAAGAAGAAAAAAATCAGAATGCAATCGTGCTAACACATCGCATGGCTCGTGTTGGATCCAGGGCCAAGACTTATCGCTCTCACGATTCGGACGGATGCACTGCACTGGTAATTACCTTCTCCCGGCACTGCAGATACTAGAGCAGTCAATCATACCACATCTGCGGTTCAACTCGGCAACTGCCAGGAACTACAACCCTATTCGTAGTGGTCGGGGACGAGTAGGGTCCAGTAGACCCAGTGGAGGTCCGGCATAGGTCCAGGAGGGTCCAGGAGGGTCCAGGAGGGTCCAGTAGTGTCATGCCTGCAATAACTTCGCACAGCCATTTGCAGCCATTTGATCCTGCCTTAGTCTTCATTTAAGCTAGTGCGCTGCAGGTCTCCAGTTGTCATCCCGCCTCCGATGGCCTCAGCTGACCTGAAAAGCAAAATTGCAGAGACTGACTTTTTCGACGCCGGTGCTCAGAGCCAGAAATGCCATCGAGATACATTGATACACTGCTTTTTTTTCGTCGTGGTCCTGTCTCTGCCCCAGAAACCGGTTGGGCGGCGATCTGACTCGCCGATGACAGTCCTAAATGGTCTGAAAGGGTGTTGTTCTGCTTCGACTGTCGTACTAGAGTCTAATACTCCTGGCATTGGCGTGGGAAAGCTATCCCAAAGCGGATAAAAGTAAACAAAGCAACCAGCGACCCTGCAACTCTACAGCCCGGACAACCACATTGACAACCATGTCAATCCGACAATCCGCACTCCCCTTGTGCACCAGAACATGTACTAGTACAAATATTTCCTAAGTCCATCTGCGCCTTTGTCCTGTCTCAGTACCTTTTTGACAGGCCCCCCCAGCCACGGCTCCCTTCTTAGGACAGTTGCTCTGGTTTAGCCCCTGGACGCTTGGAGCTAATCCCTGGTCTGCACCCTAAATAGCCTAGATCATAGAAGATAAATGCCCCAGAAGTTGGCTGTCCTGGACAACCTGTGGAGCCAAGAGATCAATTGACCCTAGTTTGATTAAAATGTACGCCGTATAAGCCGAGCATCGATGCCCAGATGTGAGAATGTGGGAGAGACCGAGATACAGAGACTGAGAGTGAGCCTGGACGCACACCCCCCCCCTCTTCTTCCTACTTCATACATACTTTGTGCATACCCGTTGCCTCCGTCACACCATGGGTGCAAAGGCAAATGGGTCAATCAGTGTGTTAGTCGCACGCCATGGAAACTATCTGGAACCTGGCGTACCCTAAATATTAACAGTTGGACCCTCCATCTTCTTGGGATAATCTATCCTCCTCCTCCTCTCTAACTTGCATCTGCAGACGTCCCAGCGTCTTGGTCTTGTTGAACATTGGATGTTGGCCTGTTTCGAGATCTCTTTCGTCGCATACATACTACAGTCCTTCCTTCTTATCATCTCGTAGCCTGACTTGGTTTCAACAACAATCGCGTCGGCCAGCAACGTCGAGCCGAACCCTCTCCGTTCCTCCCTCACTCTCTCTTGTTTACATCGACTTTAATCTTCATCTTCCCCCGCCCGCATCGATAACCGAACCCGCAGAACGACGAATAGACCATCCGAAAGCAAAACATATTACATCCTTTCTCAATAGGCAACATGGCCGACGACGGTGTTGCCTCAAGCTACCAGGTCCTGGAGGAACTAGGCCGTAAGTCCCCCATCCAGTTTGTACCATCTCGTCTGCATCGGTCGAGCCTAAGGCTGCGGCCCGGTTTCTAACCACGACGCGACTCTAGGTGGAAGCTTCGGCGTTGTGTACAAGGGCATTGAAAAGGCCACGGGCGAAACCGTCGCCATCAAACACGTAAGGGCTTCTTCTTCCCGTTCCATACAAGACGCCGATCGCTGCTTGACGCGTACTTGGGTTGAGTTCTGGGACTGACATCACTTCTCTTGCAGATTGACCTCGAATCGAGCGACGATGATATCCAAGAAATCCAAGGCGAGATCTCCGTGCTCAGCACCTGCTCGAGTTCGTTTGTTACACAATACAAGGGATGCTTCCTCCGCGGTCACAAGCTTTGGATCATCATGGAGTATTTAGGTGGTGGTTCCTGTCTAGACCTGGTATGGTAACACTTTAACATTTTCTGTCCGCTCTCTCCATCTACTCGTTGGATGTTGCGCGCTGGTTGCGACGAACTAGGGCTAACCAACTACATGGCGCAGTTGAAACCAGGAAACTTCCCCGAATGCCACATCGCCATCGTCTGCCGAGAACTCCTCCGCGGTCTCGATTACCTCCACGCAGAAGGCAAGATTCACCGAGACATCAAGGCTGCCAACGTCTTGCTCTCCGACACGGGCAAGGTCAAGCTGGCCGACTTTGGTGTGGCCGCCCAGCTCACCAACATCAAGTCTCAGCGTAACACCTTTGTCGGAACCCCGTTCTGGATGGCCCCCGAGGTCATCCAGCAAGACGGCTACAGCTTCAAGGCCGACATCTGGTCTCTGGCCATTACGGCTATGGAGATGGCCAACGGCGAACCTCCCCTTTCACACATTCACCCCATGAAGGTCCTCTTCCACATTCCCAAGAATGAGCCGCCCAGACTGCAAGGCAACTTTAGCAAGGACTTCAAGGACTTCGTCGCCCAGTGCCTCGTAAAAGACCCCGAGCGCCGACCCACCGCCAAGGAGCTCCTCCGCCACCGCTTCATCCGATCAGCGGGCAAGGTCGAAGCCCTCCAGGAGCTCATCGCTCGCAGGCAAACATGGGACGCCAACCAGACCCGAAAGTCGCACCCCGTCTTCTATCAGGAGACCCTGCAGACTATTTCGCCCAAGGACGAATCCGACGAGTGGACCTTCGATACCGTCAAGTCCGTGGCCCCCAAGCGCCCCACCATCATCCGCTCTCGCAAGCCGTCGTCGATTTTCGCTGCCGAAGATGCTATGCGCAGGCTCGAGCTCGAGAACGATCCCCTGCGTCCTTCCACACCGGTTGGAACTGTTCGTAGATCGACCGTGAGGCGCCAGCCATCCATCATGACCGCCAATGAGTCGTACAGCTCCGTTGGTAATACTGGCTCTCTACGCCGCAAGCCCTCGGCGGCCTACGCGCAAAGCCAAACCGGTTCCGTCAGACGCGTCACCTCGTCGGCTCACCAGAGGACCCCCGGCAACCCCTCGCCGCGCATCGCAGTGGCTAAGCGCCCCCTGCAGCCGGATATGTCGTTCGGCAACTCTGGCTCGACTATGCGGCTCTTCCGCCGAGTGCCCTCAGACGGTTCAACGTCTGGACAGGTCGGCGATTCGTCCGACGGTGCAGTTTTCAATGAGAACCACCCCCCTCATCACCCGGCCCCTGTCGAGGCTTCTAGCAAGGAAGCTCTACTTGGCCGCCGCCTTTTCGCAAAGGCCATCGACCCCGCCTTGTCGGAGCTGCACGCCCAGACGTCGGCCATGGCTAAGCGCGAGGCCCTGGCAAAGCTTTCCGACGCCTTTTCCCTGCTCGACACCGTGGACCCAGAGGGGGCTTACCACCTCCTCCAGAACCTGGTCACCGCCGTGTCCCAGGACAACAAGCTCAACGCTGCGTTCCTCGGCCAGGCGGCCATGAAGGGCGCCTCGGCCAATACCCCCCAGGGCACCGTCATCATTAAGAGCGCGTCGACGCCTGCCCCGCCCAACAGCCCCACGAAGCTGGTGCTGAGCCAGGCCAATCCCCATCTGAGGAGCCACCGCCGTCGACAGACCGAGATTACACATGATTTCGTCGACAGGGATGAGAAGGCTGCTCTCGAGGCCAAGTACCCGGGCAACGAGCCCCAGCCCGGCATGGAGCACTGCAGACAGCTTTCTGACGTCCTCTATGGACGTTGGCTCGAGGGTCTGCGTCTCCGCTGGCCTGCGGTTTAAGAAAAAAGAGTTTGACAAGATGGAATGAGAAAAAAAGGGACTGCAGTTAACCACCTCGGGTTGGCTGCGTGTTTCTTATTTTGTGTCTTGATTTCGCTTTTTTTTTTTTCTTTTTTTCGCATCGTCGTAAGATGGGTTCTCTTTTATGAGAAGCATCTAACGATACAAAACAAAAAGCATTGTGAGAATATCCTGTACGATGGAATTGCATAGACGAGCATCTTCGCATGTGGCCCTTCAAGAGGGGGATACCATGAATACTTACTTCATGCCCTCCTAAGCCGGCCAAGGGTCCGAAAACAGAAAAAAGAGTACGAGGACGAAAAGCAAGCATTGATTTCGATATGCATACACACATTTTTTCGGCATACGCCATACAGCATACAAAGGAAAGGCGCAACACACAAAACAACACTTAATACTTCGCATTGGAGGAGAGGGGAGCAAATCACATTATGCATGTGAGACCTTGACTTGACGAGTGTCATGGTGATAAGGCTCGAGTGAGTGTGGAGGATTTCTCTTTTTTTTTTTTTTCGATCCAGTCTCTTGTATGACTGGTGATGGTATGATGGCATGTTTGGTTTTGACGATTGTTTCCCATGACATTGGCGTTTGCATTGTTTGAGTTCTAGGGGCAACGGAGGCGTTTTGTTCGGTTTATTCTTTTCTTTCATCTCGGTTCAGGTTTCATACATATGGATGTTGGAACTTGTCCTTTTCATGCGGACAGATACTCTTAGAGGGAGCATCTTCAACAAGTGGAGGAGACATAAGAGAGGGAATTGAGTTGGTTTTGATATCGGAGGGAATTCTAGGGTTGGCATGTTTGATTTTATTGTGCTGGTAGATAGATACTGTTTAATTACCGCGCCGAATATACAGAACATCATCGGTGGGAAGTTTTCTGTTTGTGCCCTAAACCTGTGATATCTTCCATCCGTAACGCTCTCCCTAGTAACGCCGAGATGGCTCCTCATTCCCCTGGCTCCTGGTCAATGGGGATGTGTGTAGAAACTGAAGCCTTCACGATGGTGGTGGTGGTTGCTGCTGCTCTCCCTGTTGACTCGGATTCTTCATCGCATCACTATTCCGCCACGATATAAACTCCTCCGTAAGAACCTCCCCATGACCATGCTCAGCTACTTGAAAGACTTCAATATCGTGACCACCGGCCTGTCTCCTAATCCTCCAAACGCCATCACCCCTGATCACACCTTTCAACCCTACCAGGAGTCGCCCCCCAATTAGTAAAAGTCAACGAAAAGGGGAACCTTAAAGGTATATATATATATATATATATCAGGGGAACTCACACTCTAAAAACTCCACAGCAAAATCCACACAAACATCCGCATCCCAATCCCTCGGACTCACGCTCGGCAAATCAGCCGTATACATCTCCTTCACACTCACCAGCCTACCCTCGTGGCTACGGAAACCGACGACGATGCGGGGCACGCCGATAAGGTAGGACTGGATCCAGAAGCGCATGGCTTTGTTGTTGAAGAAGGCGAAGTCGCGGTCGGATTGGATGTCAGCGGATGTTTTGAGCTCGACCCAGTCGGTCGGGTGAGAGGGGTCGGTGGGTTTGGAGCCCCAGACTAGCAAGAAGAGTCAAAGAGGGAACGAAGATAAAAGAGAGAGGAGGGGATAGGATACGGAGAGAAGAGGAGGAAGATAGGGCATAACTTACGAGCATCGATTTCACCTGCTAGACAGAGTTTGGTCCGGCCGAGATGCATGGCTACGATGGAGCAGTACTGGGCCTTGTTGCTCACCGTTGCTTCGGGCCGGGATTCGATTTCCGTGCGTGTCGATTCGCCCCAGGGTCGGGGGAGAGTGGTGAGGGTTTCGAACTTGTATCCTATATATTCCCGACCGGTTGTGAGCTTCATTTTATCATGTATCATCGATGATGGATCTTGGGGGGAGAAAGTGAAAGGGCATATATATCTATACCCCAAAAGGTCATCTGCTCGGGAGTGAATCTTCCCCGCCGTCTCTGCTGGAACTGTCTCCTCTTGCTTTCCATTTTGAATTCGTGGTTTTCTTCGATGAAACTGGCTCACTCGTTAGAAGTGCTACTCTCCTCTTCGCATGACAGATGCGCTCCAGACATGGGACCTAAAACAAAAGAACCTACAGACAGTTCTTCATTATGACGAGAGCGTCAGCATTATTCACAAATGGTAAAGAGGGGAAAAAGTAGGCACAGGATATTCCTTGATTCGTACTTGAAACACAGTAGCATTCATCTCAAATCTGCTCGAACCCCGTTAGTCGGCATTCCCCAAACATAGAGAAGACATACCCATCGCGATGCTCGAAAGGACAGCTCAGTATCTATCCATCCCTCTTGTTAATCCCAATCTCCTGGAAAGTCTCGAAAGGAGAGAATCCAAACCTTGGTCATCATCCCCCTCCATGTCACAAGGTGCGCATCAATCCTCTTCCCCTCCCTCTTCTCATAATCCACAATCGACCTCAGCAAGCCAACAAGATGATCCGGTTCGGAATCATCATGCTTGTCGAATCTCTCGAAGCCCGCCGAGAGGTCGGCCCCAATATCCATCGGGTTGTGGTAGTACCATCTGAGCCCTGAGGCGTCTTGTCTGAACTCGTGGTTGTCATCGTAGGAGAAGCATGTAAACTCCTGTTCGTCGTCTCCCCTGTCAGCTGCGGCGGCAAGTTCATGTGCGGAGATGATGTACATCTCTAAATGGGGGCCGTCCAGTATTCTCATCCAAAACTCACTGTTGGCCTCGTAACCAATCCCCGGCCTCCTCCAGGCCGATACCCACTACTCCGTATAGGAAACCTCGCAGCCATGATTGTCGCCTCCACGCTTTCTTCACCTTCCCTCACAGCCTCGATATATCTCAGTCACCCTCGCCGTCTTTTCCCGGATTCACCCAAGATTCGATCAACGCCTGCTTGATACAGGGATAATCGGAGGAATAGTACACTTCCCCCCCTCCTCTTGGCGTTTTTATTTTTAATTTTTTTAATTTTTTTTAGAAAAGCTCCCTTAAGACGCAATCACGTTGATGGACAAAACATTGGGACTTGAGCAAACAAGAAGGAGCTGTCTCCTGTATCACGTGCAACCACTTGTATCTCACCACAGGCCCAAGTGGCATGCATTTCTTCGATCATTTCACCCATCCACAGAGCTCTCCGTACGGTCAATATTTTTGGATTTTTATTCTTGCTATTTCCAGCATAGTTGACACGAAATGGTAAATGCAATATGGAATCACAGCTCCAATCACCCAAACCCTTAATTCTGTGGTAGGTTGCTCTCCGGGGCCCCTCGTCCTTCCCAACCCACCAACACTCTCTGTCGTTGCATTTCTCATTCTATAGTATGGTGCGGATATAATAGCTTTTGGTCCCATTTAACTTGGCAATACCTTGATGGGCGCAAGCAGACTGGTGAGATATGACGTAGGACCTTTCCGCTGATGGCGGTCGACCTCAATTAACAACACCCAAGCATTGGAAGGCAAGATGTCAAGAGCACACGTGTTGGAGAAAGATGAAATACGTTGATCTCTTCTTGAAGACTTTCAATTCGCCTTAATTCTTTAATGGTACATTAATTATGCACAAGCGTTCTAATCGCGGTTTCCCCCTGAAATGTATTCCCCAAAATGGGGCGCTGTAAAAGATAAAATGTACATGTCCGCTCTAAACCAAGGGACATCAACCCGTCGACGGTTCCTGCACCTAACACACAAAATCTCTGATTTGCCTCGGCTCCTGCTCTGTAGGTTGCCAACAAAAACAGTCGGCCTGCCAAGCTTCCCGAACGAGGACGCAAGGCTGTTGCCATTACCAACTCCGAGATTGTATGGGTGAAATCATCGTCACTACCGACACTCTGTCATCCCGGTCCTTGGCCGCCTCGTCTGCCATCCAGAATCCGACGTGTTCCCTTGGCTCCCCCAATCGGATGGGGGAAAGCGGATGGAGAAGAATGAACAGGAAAGAGAGAAAAAAGAAGAAGAAGAAAAAAAGAAGTATCAAAGAGTGATTCGAGTCGAATGCTTAAAATTAGGGCGGGGATTTTGCTTCCCCTTCGTATATCGATGATGGATGCTTTGTCACACGTCAAGTGCCACGTATTCCCATCCCCTAGTCCATGAATGCAATAATGGTGTGGTGTTTAGAACACAAGGAGCCTGCGGCGTAGTGAGACGCCTGCAGGTCGAAAGAAAGAGAAGTGGAATGGCGAGAAACCAGAATGCAACTGCTCAAGACGCCTGGAACACCGATTGTCTTATGCTTCGAACTTGTCCTCCTTCCGCTAACAACCACACTCGGCCACCTCGAAGGAAAACCCGTAGTCCTCATATTCGTCATAAAAGTTCGTTTGGTGTTTGTTGTAAAAAGAGGGAATAAATGGGAACTCCTATCGCTGCCCATTATCACGCATGTCAAATCTCAATTGTCCTCATCGCGCCGTCGTCCACCTCGGGTAGCTTTCCGTTGAGTTTGGTGGCGCCGGGAACTTCATTTTCCTTGCCCTTGCCTTGGGCGGCATCACCATCCTTCGGGTCGGCCGCTTTCGTCGACGGATCGTCCTCACTAGGTCGGGGCGTGTCGACCTCAACTAGCTTGGGTGGCTTTAGATCTGTCGTTACAATGGGCGCTAGGGACTCCTCGTTGACTCGCGCTAGGGGACTCGGCTTCCCATAGACACCGGGCTTCGGGCTCGTTAAGGGAGAGTGGCTACTGAGCCGCTGCATCGACCTGCCACGCTGGGCAGCGTTCGGATCCGTGGGGCTCGCATAGGGCGAGCTCGTGGGCGAGCCAGGGGCCGTCGGACTACCACGACCGGTCGCCATCGATTTCCGCTTCGCCGCTACCGCCGCCGCGCGGCGACCGTGTTTCTGGTCCATTCTCCACCGCAAAATCTCAAAGTACGACGGCTCTACGCGGGCTTGTTTGAACTCCTTCAGCTTCAGCTCGTTGGTCTCCTCGTCAACGAACCACCTGCCGCTGCTCATATCGTCTGCGACGATTGCGAGGAAAGCAGCCCAAGAGCGGGCCACCACGTACTTGGTGTCGTAATCGCGGCCGAAGAGGATGACTTGACCCCAGTTACCCGCGGGGCCAGGAGCAAGGTCCACGGCGATATTGTTGCCACCCCAGTCGCGGACTAGGGGAATCCAGGCGGGATGAGCATAAGCTTTCCGTACGGCATTGGGAGGAATTGAGGACTGCCGAGCCATGAGATCCTGTCGCCATGATCCCGAGTTCCTGGGAGAGCTGTGAGATCGGGAGGAGGAGGCTTCGTTGCTGCTGCTACTGGCACCGTTGACCGTGGGCTTCGCGGGAATAGGCGACCTCAAAGTGGGGGCATCGTCCAGGATTTCCGACGTGACTTTTCGCCAGTTGTCCCATTCCTGAACAATTTCTTCACAATCTAGCAACATTGAACTGAATATGATACCTGTTGGCATGCCCAAACGTTCTTGTCCATCATGGATCATAAGTGACTCTCTAACATCTTGAGGAAGTGAGCAGTCGAGCATATGCTCGAGATCGTTGAGGTCGTTGGTCGTGGCACCTTCTCCTAACTGATCGAAGAGCTCGGGATAGTTGTCCTCGGCCCAGGCGTCGATTCGTTTCCACGTATGGCTTACAGGTGGTGGAGGAGGGAGTCCGTCCTGGAACGACTGCATCTGCACATCTCCGGCAGCCTGCCCCTGCACTTCAAAGCCGTCATTGCTTTGGCTGAGACGCTGGGCGCTAGACGATCGTAAACCGGGTGAATAATGCCCAGGGGATGTATTTGTCGGCGTGTAGGGAGAGATCGGGGCGTTGAAATCGGAACTTCTTGAGCCATCGTCGCGATAGGGTGCATTGATATCGGCGCGGGATTCAGAGGCCGTGGCCACTGAGGTTAGCGTGCCATTCCTTCCACCAAGAGGAACATGGCGACCGGTGCGGTATGGGGAGTCAAAAGTCGAGTCTAATACACAGGACGTGAGTTTCTTTAATTAGAAACAGACCGTCGAAAGGCAAAAAGGGAGAACCAGCCACTCACGTCTGTCATTGCTGGTCATTGTATGCCAGAATGACCGCAAAGCGGCACCGAATCTGCGAAGAAAGAGGTCGATTAGCGTCAAGACCGCCGAGGTTTAGCGCCTCCAAGATCCGTCCATTCAGGGGTTGACCCACGATGCCATCTTTAAGATAATTTGACCGTCTTCAAAAGGCGGGTAAAGAGAAGAAAAATATTTCAAAATCGTCTTCGGCAGTGTGTGGAACTGTCGGAATTGTCCAAGTGCGACGCTCCCTACTGCTGGATCAAGCGTAGTTGAAGGCGGGAGAGGAAGCAGTGCTGTCGTCAAGCGAATGTGTCGAATGAATCAGATGGGAGCAGATCCTTGTGCTTGGCAAGAGAAGAGGCAGTAGACCCGTCGGTTCGGTGGCTCCCTTATCACTTTATCCAGGAAAACCTCCGCAGAGAGAAACGAGCGTAATTCCGCCAGGGGTCCCCAAGGAAAATGGGATAATTTGCGACAAGGTTGTCAAGGGGAAATCGACGGGTGATGCATGCAGAATCGAAAAATGAGAGAAGAAAGTTATAGGCCGAACATAACGTGTTGCAGTAGTATCGGAGCACGTCGCGAGAGTGTTCGGTAGGTGCTTGCTGCCCTGCTGCAAATCGAGATATTCGCGTTTGTGATTTGTTGTTTCTTCTTTTCCTTTCTTTTTCCCCCCCTTTTGTTCTTTTGAAAGAATTTCGCTTTCCCTTTGGAACCTTGGCCGTGGGCGGGTCTGTCCGCGACTGTTGGCAGTGTATTATGCAGGGGCGCGTCGTCGAGAGTTACGCACAAAGACAAAGTGGAAGGCGTCAAGTGAGAGTGGTCGTTGGCTTCGGGAAGGGAAGGCGTAGAGAAACCCCCTCAGTATTACTTCGTACTTAGAGAAGGAAAGAAAAAGAGTACGAACGAAAAGGACGACAGAAAAAAGAAATATGAACGAGTGAATGAGTGAATCGGGAAGAGGGAATAGGGGGTTGGATAAGACTAGAACGGGGTGCGAGACAAGAGAAATTCTGAGCCCAAAAGATCAAATGGTTTAATATTTTAATACAGGAAGGTGGTTTTATGTCTCGCGGAGAAGACGCAGGGCGTCGGCTCCAAAACCGGGGCCTGCACAAACAAAATGAGGTAACTTCTACCTCGTACCTCCTGTCGATAAAATGCAGCCAAGGAGATAATTGGAAGGAGCACAGAAGGGCCAGGCCAGGCCAGTTCTGGGTAGTACCGAATATGAGTGGGTGGATTGGGGCTAAGAGCAATGAGTACACGACGATGGTACCTGTAATTAATCTCAGATTTGATATCTCCTGGCTCAACATTGAACTCAACATGCAACGAGAGAAGTTCTATCTACTCTCAAGGCCGTCATGTACACTACTCATTTTTATTCCCATATTACGTTGCTGTCGGTGAGCCTGCAGAGGCTATCGTTAGAGTCAGATCAACAACGTCTCCCCTTCTTTCACGTCCCGCCTGCCCATTGATACTGCCAAAGAGACATAGTACTCGGCAAGGAAACACGCAGACATTGAGGGCGCTGGTTTGGAGAGCCACCATGTCGTCTAGTTCCATTGGTGTTCTCCAAGCAAGGGATTCAGCCAGTCGGTCTCGCCCGACACAACTTGATACGACACACTTGGAGTTACGAACTCTACTTGGGCAAGGAGAACCCCGTGGCCGGACCTCAGTACGAAGTACTTTGTACACCACAAGCACAGAAAGAGGGAGGGTGGAAAGGTGACCTTGCAAGTGCTCGCCAATGATAGGGCCACAAGCCTCTGTAAATTAAGGGGCGCAAACCCACTAGACTAAAGTACACGTACTGTACGTAGTGTACTTCGTGCTTTGTAGTCTACCTAGTGCAATGTACTCGAACCAGAGAATTTCTGCGAAGTATCAATGGATTGATTCGTACAAAGTACATGTACCTTGTACTCAAGATCTTGGCGGGTTGCCTGTGCTGGATTGTGAACAGTGCCGTTCTGGACAATTGCAGGGAGTGACCCACTGACAGGAGCGACACATTCTCCACACAGCGCCAGGCGCCACCAGTCGAAGTCTTCCCCCTTTTGTATTAGAGTTTTGAGGTTTCCAGCTGAATCAGATCCCACTCCACGCTGACAACAGCGCGCACCGATCTGCTTTGCATCCGCACGGCGCTCACACACACGATCGCTCTGCCACCTTCTCGACTCGTAACCATGGTGCGCTTGTGCATACGAAGCAGTTTCCTTGGACATGGCATGCATTGCCCATGGACATTCTCTTCGCAATGCACGTGTCTCAAAGTAAGCGGGATGACATCGCCACATTGAGGTTGTCATCATAAGATTAAGTCGCCAAGGTCAACCCGGACATGAGACTGATTCCTTGATTGTTCAGAAACGAACGAAACCCCCCTGGATTTCGAACTTCGCTCTAACTTTGTCGAATCCTTGGTCATAAAAGTGTATCCCACGAGTTCACGCGCAAGAAAAGTGTTTAGTATGCTTAGTAATCCAGTTGCATCAATTGACTTGAGTGTTGATCACGTGTTTTTCTCCTTTCCGCTTCAAAGTGTAGTTCCTGTCCAACTCCAAGTTAGCGAGATGAACTCCACACATCCAACGCGTTGGATCAATGTATCTACCCTAACTAACATGGCGAAGTCAATCTTCTATTACGCCAAATTCGACCTCAACGCCCTTATATCCTTTGCAGAATCCCTTCGAGGGCGACCGTGCACTTGCGATGCGTCCAAGCAACCAGAGGCTGGCAGCCTCAATTGGGTCATTTTCATCTGCTTCGATGATGGGATCGAATGGGTCTTTCGATCTCCACATAGTGGCACCCACGCAATGCTTGGCGATGAATCCTCTTCTAAGATGCTTATTAGCGAAGCCGCTACATTAAAGTATCTAAAGGAACATAGCTCGGTTCCCGTTCCAGTGGTTTACGCGTATAGGTATACTTCGTCTTCCTTTCTCTTGATTTTGGTGGTATTAAGTTTTCCTAGCGGCTCCAATGACAATGATATCGGGGTGCCGTATATACTCATGAGCAAGGCTTCTGGCCGACCTCTATCAGAATATGACTGGACCCAAGTTTCCCGACAAATACCAGGGTATCCATTACCGCGCACGCTGCTACCCCTCTCCGACCAAAGTAGAGAGAAAGTTATGAACCAACTCGGAACTATGATGGAACAGTTATCAAAGATTCGCTTTGAAAATATCGGTTCCATTTTCGAAGATAGTGATGGTCACTATTCAATTGGCGAGTGCCTCTCCCCATCACTTCTTTGGCAGTGGAGGGATGAGCTCGAGGGGATAGACCGTGGCCCATTTGTTCAAGAAGACCAGTATTTGGACTCACTTGCTTCGGCGTTTATATCCCATGCTAAGGAGCTTCCACTCAGACCCCATGCCTTTTTTGCTCCAATTCCCGATCCTTCGGAATATCCCAATTGGGCCAGCTTTAAAGCAGCAGTTGACCGATGGAATGACTTTGTGGCAGTTGGTGGCAAAATCGAAAACAGCAAGAATCGGCTTCTCTTTTGTATTGCTGGCCAGTTTCTGCGCGAAATGGTTCCTCGCCTTTCTACAGCCAATGGTTTTTTCACCCTAGTTCATCCGGACCTCCATCCTGGCAATATCTTTGTTGACGAAGATCTCAACATCACATGTATTATTGATTGGGGCTCTGCATACTCAGGCCCCATTACTGAGCTCCTAACTGCTGTGAGAATGGGAAATTCAGTCTCGCCACCTTCGGAGTCGCTCATTACGGCCTTCAGATCAGGCTTTAGCGAAGGATCTCAGCTAGACACGGACTATTGGAAGAATGCTGACATGGTCTGGTATTTTTGTCGGCTAGTTCGTCTTCTGTCTCTACAAGACTACGAGCTCTTTCGAGTCCTCTATGAGCTTGTGCATAAGGCGGAAGATGGAGATGTTGATATCCCTCGGCTCTTCTACGAACGAGCTAAACAGGAGGATAACAGGCAGCTTCTTACTGAGCTGAGAGAGGACGACCTTTCAGAGGAAGATCTAAAGCGGGCAGAGGATGCTGCATTTCCCAATAATAAGCCGGCTATCAAGGCCAGTAGACTTGCCGTTGCACGGAAGTTGACAGTGATGTCAAAACTCAATCAATCCTTTCTTGCAGATAAGAGGTTGTGGCAATGGATTAAAGCTGCATTGGAGCAGGGCAACACCGAATGACATTCCCGAGCTGTTTATCACTAGTCCATATACCCAACTCCTGCCTTTCATATCTATTAACCCGCTCAGTGTTCTGCCTTATTGAAGTCTCTCACACGCGCCTCGCAGCCTTCTGGGCCTATTATTCCACTAAGAGCGATTCTCAAGGTGAGTACCGACAGGAATAGGCGCCATGTTGGTTGGGGGGATCTGTCTGTGCGTGTGACGTGGTCGCCATGTGAGCAGCTATGCGACCATTTGCGTCGTCGCAGCCGATTGAGTGCTTCCCGGGAACGAGAGGCTGGCGCATTAGTGCGAGTAGGAATTCAATGGAAGAGGTGGAGAATCCAGGCTGTTCTCAGGGCTTACGAAGTAGGTGCATTCGATGGTGAACCCGTACGAATGATTTCCAAGTGTGGAATTCCTCTCTCCTCGCCCATGTGCTACTTCGTATATTGCCATTTCTCACGACCAAGTACAATCCTACGAAGTAGACCCGTTTGACACAGCAAATGTCGGTACCTTCGTTAGAATGGATGAAATGCAGGATCCCCAAGTAAACTACGAAGTAATACTGTACAGTTCATGCAGTAGGGAGATTTCGCCGATCTCAACCTCCATTCATCTGCATGCTGCAAATCCTCTCCAGATCCGTCCGTGTGTGGTACATACTCTACTTCGTACATGTACACTCTGACAACCTTGATAGGAGATGGGATTGGCGAGTGGAACCCACCCGCGACAATGGATGGCAATGGTGGTACAAGTACTTCACACCTCGGTATTCAAGGTACGACGGCTCCGGGTCCACGTCATGGCACAGATGGACGAATCAGCACTTCAGTTTACGCCTTGGTCAAGACTGGGAGGTCAATTGAGATCACGATCCTCCTAGCAACTTACGAAGGAGGAAAAGATCTCCTGCCTTGGAAGGGGAAGGACAGCCAGACAAGAAGCCACGATCTTCGTGTCGGGGTATCGCTGAAGTCTATTTGGAACCTACTCGTAGATAATACCTCCGTACCCCTCGTGCCGCCGCTGAACAATCCGGCCGCAAACTTAGTGGTTCCTTCGATTGCCTGGCAGTTCATCGCGCATGGTTCTAAAAATTAGGAGGTCTCCCAATGAGTTCTTTACTTCGTACACATTAGTACTTCGTACCCTATGGCCCATGGCCACGGAGAACTGACCGTTGCCAAAGAACCAATAATCGAGAAGAAGATACATGGATTCTATCTCCATCCAGTGTGGGGCGGCAGACAAGGTCAATTGATCCGATTGTCATTTTTGGGGGCGCTAACAACATCTGCTCTTCGCCATGGCCCAATCTTGAGGTTTTTGTTTCCTGCCATTGGGGTGACAGGCGGCCCACACAGCTGTCATCAATTGGTATGCCGGGATCTTCACAGTACGCTCTTAAAGGTCGTCTCAAATTGACAACTGACACTGTCAGAACGAGTCGCCGATACAATTTGTCTGTCTACCGTTTGGGATTTGTAAAGCTCCATTTTGGTTTCAGCATAAGGTTTCCCTTGTAACAATTTCCGATGTGCAATTTTGGAGATTTTTTTTTTTTCTATTCGTCATGTGGAGCTTTCGACGGGTTTCTGATGGGGCGGTGACTTGGGGATCCGGGAACGATAGGCAAATTTTGATTCCCTGTCGCGCCTCAAATTTGCGCCACGGTGGGCGTTCCTGTTCCAGCACTTCCGGCCTGGTCACAATTTGATTGAGCAGTGTATTAATTTACCGAGTATTGGGGTATTCCACACCCGTCCTGCACCAGGCAAAGGAGCAGGACAACAGCGAATCTAACATTGAAACCAAAACGCACCACCACACTGGTGCCCGCGTGTCCGCAAGTCTATTCCTGTTCTTGTCCTTGTTCCTTCGACCGATCATCGCCGCTTCCGATCACAACGCTTGCGAATGACCCGACGGTAGTACCGCCAGAGCCCGATCTCTGTTCCTCGATACCCGAGGCGTCCTCTTACTCTCTCCTCCGCCCCTTCCGACGTCTCCGGCGCAAGCTCCCCATCGCGATCCGAAAGCTAAGATGGGATGGTTTACAGACCTCACGGGCGTTCTTGCCCCGGCATTTATCGTCATGTCGCCGATTCTATCCTACGGCGACCAGGCTGTATCGATGCATAGGAACAAGTCGAGCGCGGGCTTTTCTCTCGACATCCCCCTAATTATGCTCGTGGCTTCACTCTTAAAGTTGGTGATATTCTGTCGATGCCCAAGCTGGATTTGAGATAATACAGAGAAGAAAAGAAAAAAAAATCGCTTCGGCGCCGCCATATCTTACAAAGTAGTTGAGGCTAATTGATGTGCGGCATTAGAATCTTCTACTGGCCCAGCGCGCGTTTCGAAGGAAGTCTCCTCGCCCAAGCCATCCTGATGGTCTTTATGCAAGTTGCTTTGCTGAAGATTGCGCTCGA
This sequence comes from Scedosporium aurantiacum, assembly GCA_000812075.1. Lineage (NCBI taxonomy): Eukaryota > Fungi > Ascomycota > Sordariomycetes > Microascales > Microascaceae > Scedosporium > Scedosporium aurantiacum. The sequence goes on from JUDQ01000126.1 coordinate 54,302, forward strand.
TCATCGGCCTCCGCCGTCCTCGAAGGGCGGGGAAGCTGCTATTCCCTTTGCTGGCGCTACCGAGCCACGATGGGCGTACTCCAGACCCTACAACTTTTGGCAATGGCGATCGCCCAAACCGTAAGACGTTTCCTCGTTGTCTTGTCTTTTTCTCTCTCTCTCTTTTCCTCGGGGTGAAGACGCTAGGTGGGATGGGGTTCTAACATTGAAAAATTTTTAACGCAAACCAGATACTGGAATTTCTTGGTTTACCTCTTCGTCGCATTGGTCGTGTGCGAGTTCCTTCTATCTCCCTGGGGTACTGTCTACACCGGCTACGCATCGATCCTTGGGTACTTGGGTCTTGGCATCGAAGCGACGCTGCCCATCCCCCAAATCCTCGCGAATGCACAGTCTCAGTCCTGCAAGGGCTTCCGCTTCTCCGTTCTCGCTAGCTGGCTCATCGGCGACAGCATGAAGATGTTTTGGTTCTTCACGACGCCCGGCACGATCCCCTTCGCTTTCAAGATGTGCGGCATCTTCCAGGCGTGCTGCGATTCTTTCCTGGGCCTCCAGTACTTGATGTATGGCGAGGGCCAGCAGCCCGAAGTGGTCAAGGACCACCTCATGGATGATATTGCGGGCGGTGACTTTTTGGGACCGCGGCTCGCCAAGGTGTCTTCGACTGAGTATGGCCCAACCCCCACGGGCCGATTTGGCGTCAATCAATGAGGAAAAGTTTTCGCTGATTCGTTGTGCTTCAGGGAGTGGGAGAAAGAGGATCTATGATCTATGACTGGACATGGAAAGTACTGGCTCGGCGTATAGAAACGGCGTTTTATTGTTCACGGCGGGGGAAGGGGGGGATTTTACACGCAATGCATTGTCGGTGTCGATATAATCTATATATATATTTCTATACAATAGTACTAGAACCCTAATAATGATGAATGGAAACCCTCCCGTCGGGAGGAGCGAGCTTAAGACAATGTGGATGGTCGGGTTTGCCGTCGAGTCCCAAAACAATGAACTTTCAATAGCAACCAATGGCTTGGCTTTGATATGCGATCGCCAAGACGTAAGATGGACAGGGGTAATTGCACCCAGTAGTCAATTGAGTTTGGCAGAGGACAGCGAGTGGTCTGTTGCTTGGTTGGGACAGGCAGGCTCTTTTTTTCTTCGAACCATCGCTTCCCCCCCTGCATCTCGAACTCTCGGCAGAGGAGCTGGGCGTTATAAACTGTTAACAAGTACTTAACTCGCTCCAAGTGCATTTCACATATCGCCCATACAGTACCACAACCAAGGCCTCTAGAGTCGCGGAATTTCTCTCCCGGGATCCTCGCACCCATTTCGAATCAATATTGCCCTCTGCGGCGTAGAAAATGAGGGGAAATGGAATTATTGGAAAGTTCGCGATTTTGCGGCCAGGTAGCATCCATCTAGGCTTCACCAGCTCTCTCAGACTGGTACGAGTTGAGAGGCGATTCCTCCCAGCCACCGCATTTTCCCACGCAGGCAACACTCTCCTCTACTCCAGAGTCCACACCCTCACACCTCTGCCTCCCACCCTTGGAGTCGTCTTCCATAACTGCCAGTGTTCTTGAGCAAAATACCTTCCATCAAAACCTTCCCATTGTGTCGGTGTATTAATTTTGCTCGGACCGTTTCCAGACTAGACTGGAGCCACGGGTTCGGCTCGGATTATCTCAACCTCGACTTACACGGGACCATCCAGAAATCAGCTTCACCACTCAACTCGACGAAGAGAAGGACCAGGGATCAATTTCCCTGCTCTTGGCCAAGCACGTCAAGTCGAGAGAGAGTGAGAGAATTCCTCGCCTCTTCACTCCCGTTCGGCGAGACTAGGTTCAACCACAGGCGCCTCGGATCCAGACACATCTCTCGATTTCTGTATTAGGCACCTCCTCCGGACCAGACTCTAGCGAGCGCTTTCGGATTTAAAGTGGGCTGGCATTGCCTCCTACAGTCGCATTGCCGTATCTATACTATCCACCAGGCTTGGTTGCGAGCGCATCGCATCCTGAAGATCCGCTTCTCTGCGACGGCATCACCATAGACGATATCATCAACAAGAACCGCACAGCTGCATCTCCCAGATATCCCACTCCCCAATCGCACTATTAAGCGTGCCTCGTCTCTCTAACCAAAGATTGACTGCCCAATTTGGTAAGTCGTTCGCTCTTGCCCATCTCCTGCCGCATCCCACATGCCATGGGACAGGAATCAGCTGTCGAGTGTCGAGCTGAGATCCTGAACCCAAGCGGATGGCGACTTCCTCTTCTCCACTCGGGGGCGCCTTCCATGATTTGCTACGCCTTGGCTGTGTTGGGATAAAAGCTCATCGTCCCGGAATCCATTGAGCCCTAACCTCTTCATCTCTCCCTCTCCATTTCTCTCTCTTCATCTCTCTCTCTCTTTCGCCCCCCTTACCAACCCACCATCCAAACCTAACCAGCACATATCGCAACAGCATCACCAACCTTCGATTCTTCGAACAGTTCTTCGGCCTAACGAGACCAAGATCTCTCTGCAGTCTTCAACATTTCAGATCTAGGACTTGGCACCAGCCTATCGCAGAACCCATTCTTCTCCAATTATCGCAAGTAAGTGAGGACTGTGTCCACTCGCCCCTTCTTGCCTTTTTTTTCGAGCTCTGCAACCTCGCGACTTCCCCAGCGCCACTCTCATCCTCGTGCTCAGCTTCCTCCAGTTTCTTTCCCTACCCTCGATCTATCCGATGGTCTTCTCTCCTCATTCCCTATCTCAACCCATCCCAGTCTTTTCCGAGTATTAGGGCAGCCTCTAACATCTCCCAGATCAAAGAAACATCCAAGATGGCCCCTTCCACCCCGAAGACAAACTTCAGGACTTTCGACGTCCAAGCTCGCCTCCTGAGGGCTATTGTCGCAGCCCATCCTGAAGTCAAATGGAATTACAAAGGTAAGCATTGTTCTTCCATATTGTTAACTAGCTCTCTCTTTCTTCCTTTTCCCTGTTCTTTCCCCTTATTTTGAACACACCCTATGCCTCTCTCCCTCATGGCGTTAGCCCACCTGGCTTGATCTAGGCGTTTTTGCATCGTGCCCGCCTGGTCTCTCCCTTTGCCCTAGACTGGATTCTGATTACTTGAGCTCAGACATCGTCAGGTCTTATGGCTCCGACCTGAACGAGACCAAGCTGGGCCATCGAATGCGTCACCTCAAGACGCAGGCTGAGATTATCAGACGCGGCTTGAAGGAAGGCTACGATCCCAAGGATATGCCTACCGAAGCCAATTTCCCAAAAGACCAGAATAAGATTGACCCAAGTATGGGCTACCATATCACTTCCATCTAGCTTTTTCGTTCATGGCATTGCGGTCGGGGCCTCGACGGTCGGTCGTTTTTGACCAAAGCTGACCACTATTTTCTGGCAGATATTTGCAAATATTTTGGTGAATCGACGCCAGATGGAATCCAATTCCAGTTTAGGACCATCAAAAAGGACGCAGCTAGCCTTCGGGCTGCCGCGGAGAGCGGAAAAGACCCCACGACTGCTATCAATGTCAACCCGTCGACACCGTCGTCCCGAGCTTCGGCGAGGTCCACCCCCACGACGGGTCGTTCCCGCGCCACTCCCAAGTCTGCTTCGCGTAAGAAGATAATCTCGACTCCCTTGAAGCGGGAATTTAGTGATTCGGAAGAGGATGATTCGGAAGAGGTCGATTATAAGGCCCGCGACCTCACGCCGACTCCAACAGCTCGTCCGGCCCCCAAGAGGCAGAAGTCGGGATCTGCGGCTTTCGACAACACGTCGGTGAGCTCCGGGGATGTATTTCCCCCTTCTAGCCAGTCCTTCCCTGCCGCGTCTGAGATAGACTCTAAGGCCACTCTGTCTCAGTCGTTCTACGACACGAGTTTTGAGAGTGCCGATTCTATGAACTCGACGCTCCTAGCTCCAGAGGACGTGCACACGTACCACCACCAGGACCTCTGCGACTTCGAGATTTAATCTATGGGGTTCGCCATGGCTCGCGTGTCTCGAGTCCTTTCAGCCGACGAATCTTTTTTTTCGTTTTTTGTGTGATGGACGGAGTTTTATGGACTAAGGCGGACACAAAGTTTCTTTTTGATGGCACCATCCGACGGTTTTTCTTTCTTTTCTTTTGTCCTTCCAAAACACGGCCTTTTTTTTAACGATACCATTCATGTAAGCTCGATCCTCTTCAAGGATTAGCTGCATATCTTCGTTTTATATCCCACGTCACGTCTTGTTTCTTCTTTCCCTCCACACTTGTTTTCTCTGCATGAAAGGGATGGGAGGAAAATGTACTTTAGCTAGGAACTGGTCACCGAAGGTAAAAATGGTTGATCCAGAGATGAATGGAACAGATACGGTTTCCCGGATGTATGCAAGCAACCAGAGGTTTCTTCTCGCACCGGAAAGGTAACACATCTCAAGAAATTGTAGATTCCAACCCTTGCGGCCAATGAATAAGGCGTATGACCGTAGGCATCGACGACTTATGAGGCCTGCCGGGCAGACCTAATCTTGATCAACAGCTAGTTCCTAGCCTGAGGACATTGATGATAGCAATAACATTGATGTTACCCTTAACTCTTTTGGCAACTATGCGCCTCGAATTCTTGATTCTCAAAACCATCCGAGTCGGAGCCCCGGCTTCTTTGATTGTGTGATTTTGTACTTCGGAGCCCCAAGTATTGCAATATCCTTGACAGTATCAATCCTTGGGTTGGCGAAGCTTGGACGATCGGTGTAGGCGATTGTGGGTGACCAATGCTATCCGGCGAAGGCAACAGAATGTGCGTGATCCAAACTGGGGTTTTAACTGTATCTGCTCCGGCTCCGCGATTTAACATCAACCATAGCCGAGGCTTCAAAAAACCTCAACCCCACAGTCAAGGTGCCGGCCGTAATATGTATATATTATATATATCTGCGGGTTATCCGTCCATACCCTCCCAGAAGCTTTTCCAGCCTTGTTGCCCTTATGAGAGAGTGCCATGGACCTGCTTCTTCTCCATCTCCAGCTTCTGTTCAGCACTCTCGACTTTCTTCAAGATCCAAGCCCGTCCAGGTTTATTATCATCCCCGAGTGCCGTTCCGCACCATCTCGGGACTTGGAAACCACCACTGCAATTACCCATGATAGCACGAGGCTGCTTGTCTTGTGGTACTACGAAGCCGGGTGAGTCTATGGCACCGCCCATCAACGTTCAAGAACCTCTATGCATTCCGGATTCTCTACTCTCCTCTAAACATACATACTGGGACCACTCTTCCAGTGTATAACAAGATTTATTTAGCCGTAGGTTGAGGCGGCCAGTCAAGTGGGTGGAACAAGTATTTCCACTCGCAAGACAGTACCGAGGTAGAAACGCTTCAAGATGTGAAAGTATGTGAAGCACGAGTCATGGACTAACTTGAGTAGGGAAAAGGCTACAACTTGCTTCTTGTACCATTCACAACTACTCGTTTGTTGTTTCCAATTAAAATAAACATTGAACTGGTGGTATTGTTTCCATCTACGTATCCTCATCCGCTATGCGTTTTGTACCGTGACCAATCTCCCCAAAACACTTCCGGTGAAAAAATTTCCCCAATCCCTTTCCAAGCGTGCGTCATTTTCCTTATGCAGAGAATCCCATTCTGGCTCCCGAAGCGACCTACGCCTCCAAGAGTTTCCAAAGCGCATCCCCGTCGATGAACTCGTGGTGTATGATATTAACCAGCCAATAATCCTTCCTAATCCCATCGAGCAGCTTTTCGCTCGGGGATCCCTTCCCGTAGACCCTGGCCCACTCGGCCCAGATACCAAAGGCCTCCTCGCTCCAAGCGCGGAAGCTAACCTCCTCTATGATGGTGGGCGTGATGATTTCCTTGCCGGGGAAGACGCCCCAGGTGACGGCGTTGGTGCTGGGCGTGACGGTGCCTCCGGGGGGCACGACGTCCGACGTCTCGAAGTCGCCGTTGACGTTTGAGGCGTAGAAGGAGATGGACTCGCCGACGGCCGGGTCGCGGAGCTTGGCGCGGAGGGCGGTCCAGTCGGCCGAGGGGAGGAAGAACTCGACAAAGGCCTTTTGGAAGACGAAGCCGTTTTCGGGGCCCCAGCCGAAGGTGGGGTCGGAGGAGCGGCGGCCGTTCACTGCGGGTTGGGACGCGACGGTCCACCAGCCCTTGTTGTTGAGGTTTATGAGGTGTTCCTGGATGGCGTTGGTTTCGGGAAGGAGGCCTTCTTCGCTCCAGGGGATGGCGGTGAGGGTGCCTTGGAGGTGGCGGAGGAAGATGTCGTTGATGTTCTCTACTGAGGTGGGCGAGCCCCAGAGCCGGACGGCTTGGGTCGTCGACATGTGCAGGCTTACACCATAGCCGTCGATTTCGCCGTAGGCGGGCGACCGGGCGTCTCCCCACCTGCCGTTGGGGAAGTCGTCCCAGGTCGCTTCGCGACCAAGAACACCTTCTCCCTCGGAAATGGCGAGGGTGTTGGCGCGGGTGTTGACGGGCTCGGCTGGAATTCCGGCCTCCTGGGCTGTAGCTTCGTAGTCGGGGTGCGTCACCTCGGCTCCAGAAACGATTACTCTGTTACGGGGATCCGAGCCAACGGTCGAGAGGCGGCGGGTGCTGCTGCGGGCAAGTTCATTGGCGCCGTTAACGCCATTAATACGGACCACGGGGATGGGGTCGATGCCTGCAACCGCCACGTCCTCCTCGTCGCTGTCGGACTCCGGGATAAGATGGGTCCTCTCGAGAATAAAGGAAACAGCCTTTTCAAGGTTCAAGGTGTAAAAGTGGAAACCCTTGGGCCCCGGCGTCCTGTCCTTGATCTTCTTCACCTTCTCGACAATCTCGCTAACGATGTCGACACCCACCGATTTGACCTTTTCGTCGTCTCCCTTGACGGCGTCTAGCCTAGCCATGATCGAGTCCGGAACGGAGGCGTGGCTGAGTTTTGTCGTGCGCTTGATCATCTGGTAGCTTTGGATGGGCATGAGGCCGGGGATAATGGGAATGGTCTTGAAGACTCCGCTCGGGTGCTCCCGCAAGGTCCTCTCAAATTTGTCATACGCGTCCACATCGAAGAAGAGCTGCGTGATTATGAAGTCTGCACCGGCTTGGACCTTCTCGACGAGGTATGGCAGATCATATTCCAGACTTTGCCGCTCGGGTGCGCTTCCGTCGGCATGGCCCTGGGGATATGCTGCCACGCCAATGCAAAAGTAGTCGCCGTGGGTAGCCCTGATGTGCTTGACCAAATCGACGGCCCAAGCGAAATCCGTCACCTCATCATCGTCAAGGGCTCTATATTCGTCCGGCCGGGGAGGGTCGCCTCGCAGGGCCAAGATGTTACGAATACCGAGAGCCTTGGCGTCTTCCAGTGCCTTATCCAGTAAGCGTCGGCTCATATTCGTACACGTTAGATGAAGGCAGGTAGTGAGGCCGAGCTCCCGCTGGCAGATCTCGGCGAGGTCGAGAGACTTTTGGGCAGTTGAACCGCCGGCGCCCCAGGTGACGTTGACGAAGAGGGGCTTCAGGGCACGCTCCATGCGGTCGAGCCGGTCGCGCAGGTTGGAAAAGCCCATGGCGGTCTTGGGCGGGAAGAACTCGAGCGACGTATAGGTCGCGTCGGGCGGCAGGGCCGCTATCTTGGTTGTGATTTTGTCCATGTCGGCGGCCTGGTGATATTGGAGGAGATATTGGTGATGCTGGTGATATTGGAGATGTTGGTGATGTTTGGTGGGGGTGGGGGAATTGGAGTTGAGGTTATCACTGGCCGAGATGTTGGATGTGAATGGTACCTGAGAAAGGGAAACAAGGGAAAAAAAAAGCTTGATTGCTCTATCAGGCTTATTAAGTAGTTAAGACGAACTAAAATAGGACGAGCGATACTCAAAGGAGAGAGGCCAAATTGGTTGAGTCGAATTGGGGAGTTGGGTGTATGATGCAATAGATTAAAAACCAGTGGTGATAACTAGTGTAGACGAAAGAAGCTCTCCAGAGTCGAGGTTTCGAGATCGTCGGAGGGGTCCTTGAGTTGGGGGAATTGGAGCAGTTAGAGAGTTAGAGCGCCAAAATATTTTCCGGTTTCGGGATCTCGGATTCAGAAGGCTTAAAGTTGCTGTGCAGGATCCGGATCCAATAGCTTTCCAAGGGTTTTTAGACTTAAGAACAAGTAACCTACAGCGGCAAATAGCAGGTGGCGACAAGGGGATTGAATCAAAAGGAAACCTGCGGGAAGGGGAAGAAATGTGCTTAACAGAAGATAGAGTGGAGAACGGATAAGAGTGTACGAAGTAGTGTAGACGGAGAGACTTGATGTTGATTGACCACGGACACAAAAGACTATGGTTACTACTGCAGACCCTGGGGAAGTCAAATGATGCTGTCTGGACGTGTGCGAAGCAGTAAAGTAGTACCTGGTGTCCCTTGGACAGATCAGAAAACAGAAAGCTAGAGAAGGGACCTTCCGTCTTAAAAGAGAATTCGGACTTTCGAGTCAACAGATGAGACGGAACTTTCGAAGAGAAATGCCGAAGGTAAGCATAGCATGCCAATATCACGAGTCTCCGCGGATGGCTTCTCGCCTATGTATTCTCGTGTCTGTCGTGGGGAGTCTGGTCGTGGGCGTGGAGTTCAATGCCAATATCTCGTCCCCTTTGAAGCCGCAAGTGATTCCGAAACAAGCAGCTGGACCCTCTTCACTATATCAATCCTCGCCCACGCGACCTCATCCTCCACCACCACGTCGACATCGACATCGACACGTTGGTGTGAAGCTCTCGCCTGCCTCCACGCTCGCGCAATACACCATACTACACCATACTACACCATACTACACCATACCCATCTCTAGATCCTCTAAAATAGTGAGGCCTTTAATTCCCTGTCCTTTGCTGGAATTGGACTTGCTGCCATTGGTGTTTCTCGCCGACCCCCTTGACCCTCGAATTCTGTTCTGTCCCACCATCTCCCACCATCTCCAAGCACCCCGCACGACACCAGATCGTCTTGGTGGGGGTTTCCTGTTCCGGTTTGTCATAGCGAACGAAAAACCCTGCAGATGTACGCGGGCGGCAGCGCATTTTTCTCGGTATTTTAACAATAGGTAATCAAGTGGGGCGCTGAATCCAATTTAATTCAATCTCATTGGGTCCAGAGATGCTGCGTCGGCGGGGGGGGTTCACTTGATTGGGACGGGCTGGCAGGTGTGCATGACGTCACGTGTGCTAAGCTGCACTTGTGGCTTTCTCTCCATTTTCTTGTGGCGCATCGTAGAACTGCCACATTTGGTACCTTGCAGCCGGCTCGGATTGGCTCTGGCGTGGGATAACAAGTCTGAGTGGCTACTAAAAAAATAAATGTCGGACGCTACAAACTACCTCAGACCTTCAGCCGGTGTGGTCTGACTAGCTTCAATTCACCATCCACACCAACAGCACAGCGAACGAGCCGCAAACCTTGCGGAACCCAACAACCCCCCCGTTCTTTTGACCATGATACGGCCTCAATGCAGCTACTAATCGGAACATCACTGGTCAGCTCCCCGGCGAGCTGCAGGGCCTTGGCGCGTCGGAGTTTTGTCTCCCTTGTCAGGTGCTCTCCGGTGCGCCCTCACCCAGCTGCACCCGCTCCCCGCCGAACCACGTTGCGCCACGCCCGACTCTACGCAACCGGAAAGCTTGATCTGCCCGCTCTCGACCGAAAATGGCGAGAAACCTGGTCGACGTCCCAACCGAAACCTCACTCGGCCAAGAATGAAACTCAATTCGTTCTTCCCATGTTCCCCTACCCCTCCGGAAACCTCCATCTTGGTCATCTTCGCGTCTACACCATTGCCGATGTCGTGGCTCGCTTCCGGAGGCTACAAGGTTACGATGTCCTCTTGCCAATGGGCTGGGATGCTTTTGGTCTGCCCGCTGAGAATGCCGCGCTAGCTCGAGGACTCCCTCCCGCCGGTTGGACAAAGGACAACATCCAGAAGATGAAGGATCAATTGGAGCACATGAATGCCAGCTGGGACTGGGACAGGGTATGTGCTTATCTTCTCACCGCTTGTTCGGTTGGGGCCATCACAGCGAGGACCGATCGTCAGCTGACTTTTGCCCGGACGCCGTCTTGCAGGAAATAACAACGTGCGACCCCGATTTCTACAAGCACACCCAAAAGCTCTTCTTGATGCTGCACGAGCGTGGTCTCGCCTACCAGGCCGAAGCCGAAGTCAACTATGACCCCGTCGATAAGACTGTTGTCGCAAACGAGCAGGTAGATGCCAACGGCTGTTCCTGGAGATCCGGAGCCAAGGTCGAGAAGCGAAGGCTGAAGCAATGGTTCCTTCGCATATCTGAATACCGAGAAGCGCTGCTCCGAGACCTCTCGATTCTTGAAAAGAATAATGCCTGGCCTGAGAGGGTCCTGTCTATGCAGAAGAATTGGCTTGGGAAGTCGACCGGTGCTATGATCAAGTTTCCTATCATGGCCATGGGGCATGACGTTCATTCCTCCGTTGAGGTTTATACAACGCGCCCCGACACCTTGTTCGGCGTTCAGTATATTGCTCTAGCATCCACTCATCCGATTGTTCAGAAGCTCTCAAAAGTGGACCCTGAGTTGCAGGCCTTCTTGGACACATTTCCCGGTCTGCCCCCTGACTCCAAGGTTGGCTACCTTTTGCCACATGTTCGCGCGGTAAATCCTCTCGCGTACCACGAACATACTCCCGATGCGACTAAGGAATCGCTCCCAGTTTATGTCGCGCCATATGTTCTCGGCGATTATGGTGAGGGTGCCGTTATGGGTGTACCGGCCCACGATGTGCGGGATCATGCCTTCTGGAAACAGCATCGATATGATGAACCCGTCCGCGTTGTCCTCGCCGCATCGGAGGATGAGTCCACGACGGCCCTCCAGAACGACCCATTCGTGAATCACGGTGTCATGACGGCAGGCAGTGGCCCATTTAAGGGAAAATCCTCTGTTGAAGGTGGCAAGATGCTCATTGCCATGCTGGAGGCCGCGCATCTTGCGGCTCCAGTCGAGAAATGGAGGCTTCGGGACTGGCTTATCAGCCGTCAGAGGTATTGGGGAGCACCGATTCCCATCGTTCACTGCGGTACATGTGGCCCCGTCCCCGTGCCCGAAGAGCAGCTGCCTGTTGAGCTTCCCGAGGTCGACAATCACTGGAAAGAAGGGAAGCCCGGAAACCCTCTCGAGAATGCGAGCGATTGGGTAAATACCAGCTGTCCCAAGTGCAACGGACCTGCTAAGAGAGACACGGACACGATGGACACTTTTGTGGACTCGAGTTGGTACTTTGCTCGCTTCGCCGACCCTAAGAACAAGGATCAGCTCTTCTCCAAGGAAGCGGCAGAGAAATATCTACCTGTCGGCACATATATTGGTGGTATTGAGCATGCCATCCTACACTTACTCTACTCTCGATTCATTTATAAATTCCTAAGCACCACCCCACTCTTCCCCAACCCCCAAGATCCATCCGAGACGACCGCCGAACCCTTTACACGACTTATTACTCAGGGAATGGTTCAAGGCAAGACGTATTCCAATCCTGACACTGGAATATTCCTCACACCTGACGAACTCGACTTGTCGGACCCACAGACACCGAAGGTCAAGTCGACCGGCGCTGTTGCAAACATGACGTATGAAAAGATGTCCAAGTCCAAACACAACGGGGTAGATCCCACCGGCTTCATCGGTAAATACGGCGCCGATGCGACCCGCGCCCACATTCTCTTCCAAGCGCCTGTAAGCGAGGCCTTGAATTGGGATGAGGAGAAGATTTCCGGTGTCACCCGCTGGCTGTCCCGACTATACAACTACGTGGGTACCCTGGGCAAGCCCGACAGGAGCGTGGCAGACGTTTCGGCGAAGGCGTTCCTCGAGGAACAATCGAAGAAGCTAGGCTCCATGAGCGCCGATGAGCTTGCTCAGTGGGATATAGATGCTCATGTTTGGCGTGACGTGCAGAAGACTATCTCCTCCGTGACGTCTTCATATGACGAGGTCTACGGGCTCAACACCGTTGTATCGGATCTTATGAGCCTTACCAATACACTTGTCGAGCACGAGGCCAACCCCGCCATTCAGCGTGAGTCGCTCTCAGCCCTCCTCACGATGCTGGCGCCAATAACCCCCGCTTTCGCGGAAGAGTGCTGGAGCCAACTACACCCCTCGTCCGGCTCGATCTTTACCTCTGCCACTTTCCCAACCCCCGACGGCAGCCTGCCCCTGTTGCAGCCACGACTGCAAAAGTGCGCCGTGCAGATCAAGGGCAAACTGAGAGCAGTCGTTGAGATCCCGCCCCCACCGGCGAATTTGAAAGATGACGCGCTCAGGGGGTGGATCGTTGAGGAGATCTTGAAGACAGAGGAGGGAGCGGCTAAGTTGTCTGGGGGTGCGTCTGATATTCGGACGGCGAAGAGGGTTATTGTTGTCCGTGGCGGATCTACTGTAAATTTTGTACTATAGATGAAATCAATGTATGACGAGGCGGATAGACCTGGTAATTTGGAGGAATAGTAGATAGGCTTGCATCGCGAGAGGAGTTGGCACAATATATCCATGATTTCTTAGACAGGGTTAGAAAAGTTCCTCGTAGAGCCGAGAAGATATGAAGACGTCCGCTATGGTTGTTCGGTCAGCTCACACTCTTCCCTTCATATGTACAATATGGCACTCTCGCATTGTGGACAAGATGATGACTCGGAGACTTTACTCCAGAGCGAGTCCATCCTCAATGAAGAGAATTGTTTACTCCTTTATGTGTTTTTGTATACATTAACCTAAACGTAATTGATGTATTATGAGCTTTATAATTTGCAAACACACCCCCGAATGATTGCAACTTAATTTCTGATATCTCGTGCTGTGTCGTTGAGGCTCGTCTCTGCATCTCCAACAACCTTAAATCCGCTCATTATCTCCGTCAGGAAAGCAGGCCACATCTAAACTTCCTCAACATCACAACATCGAACAACCGACCGCAATTCAAAGAACACCACAACGCGACAAAAATAAACGAAAGCCCAAACCCAAAACAACAATGCCCGACCTATCCCGTCGAAACCCCTCCAACGCCCCCAACCAAGTCCGCACGCGCGCCGCGCCGCCTCCCACGACCTCGGGCGGCGGTGTCCGCCGCAACCTCTTCCAGAGCCAACTTACGCGCCGCCCAACACCGTCCTCGGCGTCCACCTCGACGGAGACGCTACGTCTCGACAGCTGCGTCGACGTTCTTTCGGACTCGGACGAGATTGTCGTTAGGGATAAGCAGGGCGAGCTGGAGGTTGGGGAGGCCGTTGCGTTGGTGGTCGCGGGGGAGGAGGAGGAGGAGGAGGATGGGGTTGTTGATGAGAGGGCTGAGATGGAGAGTAAGAACGGTTCTATTTTCTACTGGATTGGATATGTTAAGCTTACACGTTTTTTTTCTTCCCATTTTAGAGGAGAGACGGCGGTTGGCGGAGGCCGTGAAGCTTTATCAGCTCAATCATAATGCGGTGGCTGATCAAACTGAAGGTATGTATTGCCTCTTTGCTGGTCCTTGAAATCGGCGATATGGAGAGATTATTGGCTAACGATTGGAACAGTTCTTCTAGAATCGGTCAAGGCCAGTCTACGAGCAAAGGTTGTGGCATTATCGGACGACAACTGGATGTTTGAAGCGGAACCACATACACGTCATTGAACGGCCATGGGCAAAACGATCTCGTCAACGCTTCAAGCCGTGTTTTCTATGAAAGGGGTATTATATACAGGCATGGGGCAAGGCTGCTCATCCACCGTCGCCCCAAAAAGTCCAAGAACAGAGTGGACGTCCTTTAGTCCAGTCCTTCGGGGGCGGGCGCCTCAACTCGGTTGGCGGGTCTCCGAGCAGGCTGGCTACTGCTACCGCCACCACTACCAAACAAGCTACCCATCATATCAAACAGCGGGTTCGTCTGCCGCTGCCTCCTCACGCCAAAGTACATCTCAGCAATGGCATCGAGGGTGTCGAACCACGTGCCAGTCTCCTTGAGATGCGTCGCATACTTGGTAATCAGCTGCCTATAAAGGTCGGCGCTCCCCCTCTGCACGGCAAGCAGGAGCAGCGAGAGGAAGTTGAGGAGTGGTATGCTGGGGAAGATCTTCACGTCGCTGCTCTGGCTGCTGACGTCCTGCACCGAGAGGCCCTTGTTATCCTGCAACAGCGCCGAGGTGAAAATGCGGAAGGAGGCGTTCGCCGCGCGGACGTTGCCGACGAGGAGGTACGGGATGACGGCGCGGGCGGCGAACTGGGCGGCGAGGTGCGGGTCGCCTTCTTTGTACCATTTGTATTCCATCCGGGCTAGGATCTCCGGCGAATCTTTTGTTCCTAGTACTAGGTGTCGCTCTGCGTCGTAGGCTTCGTGCTCTTCCGCGTATATTGAACCGACAACGTGGTGGAGCTCGGGGTCGCCGGCCGGAAACTCGCCAAACTTGCTAGACCATCTTATAGGAAACAAAAAAATGAGTTAGCTTTTGTCTTTATATATATTCGAGAGCCCCATGAACAATGTAGCAATGCCGATAGAATGCCGGCGGCGCAGACTTACCCAATCATACCACCAATAAACTTCTTCCTCGTCGGCTCCTCGCTATCAAATAACCTCAAACACGTCAACAGCCTCCCCTTGGAATTCGCATCCGGCTCCAGCTCCGCCTTCTCGTAGACCTCCACGAGCAAATTGCACAGGTCACCGCCGCTGCCTCCCTGGCCAGCACCCAGCAGCGCCTTCGCAACATTGAAGAGGATGTCCACGGCCGCGTCCCACTTCTTGGCCTTGATATACCTCGCCGCTACGACTCGCGTTTGCTGCTGCGCCTCGTAGTACTGCCCCTCCTTGATCTTTTCCTGCAGTCTCGCGACTGTCTTTTCAATGTTGCTGCTCATAGTGGCCGCTTAAGAATTTCACGATGCTTTGAAGACAGAGAGGTAGAAGTGTGTTTGTCTGAAGAGGATTCCTTTGCAATGTCGGTGACTTCGGGCTCTCTCCTCTACTGCGACGCAAGCTCCAGCTCAGCGCTCGCTACGCTTGTGGTGGGGCAGGCTTGGTTTCCTCCACGTTCCATTGCGGATGATTCTCGGCAAAATATGGATAGTGTAGGCAAGCTCCCACCTCGAAGAGCTCTCATCTCTCAATGGGCTGGTTTTAGCGGTGGATGACGTTTTAGTAGGCAAAAAATAAAAATAAAAAATTAAAGGGCCCTGAAAGATGTTATTTGTGAACAGAATACGTCGATATGAAATTGTTATTCGTAAAAACAAAGGAAAATAGAGGCCGATCTACAAGATAGCATATTCAAAAAATAAGAAGGCAAAAATGAAATGCACGAACCGAGACTCGAACTCGGATCACTTGCTTGGGAAGCAAGTATTCTACCCCTGAACCATTCGTGCTTACTGCTCGATCTTGAGATTGTCATTTCGTATTTGGCTCTATATGCCTTCTCTGCAAGAGTGCTGACAGACAGCGACAAAGAGTAACATAATTCTACTGGCTGGAAACTAGCTTTGGACCCCACAAACGTTACCCACCTCCATCTCAAACTGCGGGGTTCCTTTCCAGGGAAAGAGGGGTCAAGTGTCGAAGATCAGCAAATCAAGGGAGCGTTGAATTTCCTCTTCTGAGAAGAGACAATCACTGAACACCGTTACAACGGTCTCCTTCGTAAGTTTACTTCCCATTGCCAAGCATTAAAAAAAGATACGAGACAGGAAGTCATTTGCAACAAGCTCGTTAGATTCTGGCAATTCCTAGGCGTATCGTTCTCTCCTCCCCTTTCCCAGGCGCAGTGCATTGGGATGGTAGAAGCTGCAGCTCTTGCATTTTGTTGTGTTGTTGAGACTCGACTCGAGGCCAATTCTCCATTCCCAGCAACCACTCTGCACGAACGAGAGGAGCAAGGTGCGAACGGAAACAAGGTCATTCCGCATCGTGCATGTGATAGGTCCCATTTTTGCCTGCCCCAAGGTGGACCTGTGCAGCATGCGACGACCATGTCTGAACACCTTGGACAAGGGCAAGAGAAAAATAAGTGGAGAGCTATATTATCCGACGAAGCAAGATGAGCAACGTTGAATTCGAGGGCTCCGCATGTTCGTTCTTGAAATTTCTTTTTATTTTTCTTCTTCCTTTTTGATGAGGATGGAGCATGCAGATCATCGAGCTTGTCCCAGGTTAGAGCATGCTGATCACTGAAACTTGGTCTCGACGCATGTGCTTGGGAGTAGACTGTCTCTTTCGAAACAGAGAGGAGATGGAGATGATTACATTTCGTGTGTGAACACAGCATTGCACTTCCCGACCAAGTTGCTCCGTCTTCTCTACGCCATTGGACAATCCGGTCTTGGTTATCAGAACTCAGCTCCAGGGATGCGTACGCTTGCCGGGGGTCTCGGAAGAGGTTCTTGAGGCAAAACGACGTTCTCGGTCGAGGCCCAGTTCGAGGGCATGGAAGGGCCGCACCGCATCCCACATGGCAAGCTAAGTGGATGAAGCATGCCTTTTCGCTCCGTAAAACCATGTTGCGCGACCTTTCCTGTGGGAGGAGGGGGGAGATCCATAGGCTGCCGCGCTGCGGGTCGCTCAAAGGGGAAGAATGGCACCAGATGTGGTGGATGCCGGCTTGGGCACGCGCCATCCATTAGCACGCAGGCGGCCGAATTGCCAAAAATACCCGTTGGAGAGAGCATACTTCATAGGCAGTAGTAAAAGTTTCAATTGGGCATTCCTGAACTCGGCTAAGCTGGAGGGGTGCAAAAGGAGGAGAAAAGAGATGGAAAGGGGGCCTAACAAGACTGCATGGAGCTTCGTAGAGCTTCGTTGCAGCTATCTTCTGGTGATCCAGCCAAGGTAGTATCGAGATACGGGTGATGGATAGCTTCAATCCCAAGATAGAAAACGACCAACAGCTCACTTCTGGATGTAGATTGGCGAGCAGGAATGACCGACCAACTCTCTCTAGAAATGCAAGTCAGCCATCCCTCAGGAGCCTTCGCTTTGGTCTCCGAGCACTGTGCCCTCAGGATGCGGGGCACGAGCATTACGAAGTCGCCAGCAAGAATGAATTGGTGGGCAATATGGTATGGCATCATTCAGGCATCAAGCTTGGGATTGGCGAGTGAGATTCAGATCCTTCGTCGGATGATGACGGTAGCTGCACAGTTCAGAGACGAGGTAGCATCGTGGCTGATCACAACGAAAACGGGGAATCTCAATGAAGCAGCAGGCAGTGTCGTACTGCGTAGAACATGGAGTGGCAAGAAGCTCGCACGCGGCTGGACTGCGATAATATGCGACAGGAGCAAATCTCGGGTCCTGGGAATCTGAATTGACATTTACTTTGTACTTTGTAGGCAATACACCATGTTCAGAGCTTCGACCTACCCCTGTCCTCTGCCGGAAGAAGCTCTCGTGGGAAGGGCATTAGTGTAAAAGCGAGCTTCCAATTGCGACCCAGCGATGCGGTTAGATGAATCGATGGGCTATTAGTTTGCACCTTCTGGATGGTGCCATCCAAAACGGGAGGGGAGAGACGATATCTTGAGTTTAGCTTCGAATTGAAAGGTTGCACTGAGTCTGGCATAGACAATCATCGTTGCACTTCGAGAAGGAGAGCTTGATAAGAAGCATTCCACTGTCGTCAGGGGGCAAGAGAGCTGTGCCGAGTGACCGGCTCGGCGCAGCAGAACAACTTTTGGTCTGTCCTGCGGCGTGGAACAGTGGGTTTCAGGGGGGCCCTAGAGAGGCACCACCACGTCATCGTACAGGCTCGGGATTTCTCCATTGACTTTTACCAAATGAAGTTGCCCAAAGGAATCCTCCATACTTCGTAATAAGCAGAGCAGCGCCAAGCCCGAGTGAAACAGCCGCCTGAAGCTCTAAAATTCACATTTCTGTTCGGCGCGGCGAGCTTTCCAGGGATCTACCAACAGCGGCAGCTGATAAGATGTAAATCAATTGAATAACGGAATGAAGGGTTTGGGAGGAGGGAGATAGAAAGCGAATCGGAGACCTGGGTCTTGGAAGTGGAACTCTCAATTGCCAGACCCTCCGTTGAGAGGAGCGAGCTGTCCCTGACAGGTGCCACATGAGGACAAGCATCCAAGAGAACAGCCCATCCTCATCCGAGAGACATTTTGGGATACTCTACTTCGTAGGTCAAGCCGTGCCTCCAGGGATTCTTTGTTCAAGACACGTTGTCCAGGGCCTGAATTGATCCAATCAACCCAGCCCGATCCGTCAGGCACAGGAATGTATTAGGCAATATAGGGGTCCTTTTCAGGCACTGCTGCAGAGAAATTGATATGGACCTTCAGAACAAGGCAAGCAAGAAACCAATCCCACGCGACTGGTGCTCATCAGGATGAGGTTGCGCAAAAACCCTATTGACACAGAGCAAGGCGAGAGTGGACGCACTTCGTAGCAGTCGAGATAGGGGCGAGTCTCCATAATCTCCACTGGCTAAGTTCATACTACGTGTAGCGTAGCGTTCAAGTTACCACTCAAAGTCGATGTCTCAGTCCATCGCGCATTCCTAAGTAGTAAAACCATTGATGATTTAGGGTTCCAGCTTCCAGGGGTGGGTGGGCTTGGAGTGAGGGGTAACGGAAATAAAGGAAAAATCTAACGATCACGAGGCCGATACTTGCAGGTTTCTTCTGGTCGGCGGCGGGGTCAGCAGAGAACTCAAGACACCGAGAAGTGGCGCCTCTGTGGTGTCCTAGCACTATTAACAAGCCACTGATCTTGATCATTGCCAGGCCTTGTCAACTTTGTACGAAGTACATAATCCCTGCCGTCACTACCTTAGTTGCCACTAGCCTGGTGCTAAACTAGCATCCTCCCTCTTTGGAGATTATGAAGGAAAGGCCAGGCGAGACCCTGAAGTGCAGATTGCAGAATGACGCTGTCGGTGTCATGTTTGTGACACAGACGCCAGCAAAAGAGGGAATAATACAAGTAAACTAGTATGCTGATTTCGGCGATATTTCGAGCCAGTCTTTTCCCTATGTGATCAGTCCATCGATAAATTCAAAATGCACGAATTGGGTTTGCCTGGCGCAAGAGGTAAACTGGATCACTTCGTATCCTGCATACGCCTCTCAGAAGCAGCACTAGAAAGTACAAAGTAGCAGTACCTTTCAGGACGGAACTCGAGGCGCGGCAACACTGCATCGCTAATGATGAGGTCTGGTCCTGGTCCCCTTCCTGTTCCTGTGACAGCCTCACCGAGATCTTTCTTCCCCTTTTTGTTTTCCTCTTCCCTCCCACCGAACTGCCAAAGAAGAGAAGGAAAGGCTCGGGACGGAACGACCTTACCGAAACCTGTTGGAGGCAACCATCCTTCCAAGCAAGAGGCAATTGTAGGACTTTCAAGTATTTGATATCATCCCATCTCCTCGTTCAAGAAACAGGTGTCGGTCGAATTTACAGCTCGTTTCTTCAACTCAGGCCAATGATCACATGTCAAGTAGTTATCCCTAGAACTCGGGAAGGATCTTTCGTCTCATACATACATACAGTCCCCCAAATCACGCGGCTTGAAAGGTTTTCCCTTCCTCTTCTGATTCACCGGCACGGGACTGCAACTTTCAAGGCAGCTCCAAAAGCCAGCCTCTTCTGCATATCAAAATACCTGTTTGACCGAGATGAGGTGTGTAAACATCTTCCGGTCCAGCCGTTCCTGCATCCGATTTTGGATGGACTTGCTTGGCGCCTGGCCTTTTTAGATCTTCCCGTTCCCCTGGAAAGGTCGCGAAAAGATCCGGCCTCGTTATTGGGGCGTGTCATCAGCCCTATAAAATCCGAAATTGATCGTGGGAGCTCTTTTGAAGCTAGTAGACAGCGGCCTGAGGTGAGCATGACTGTTTTGGGGGGGCGAGGCTTCAGCATGCCTTGTCGATCTTGAGAAAATGATACACTCGCTGATGTGGGCCAATCGTGACTTCCCATTATCAAATTTTCCTCTGGTAAAGGCAATAGCGACCAACACAATCAGATGTAAAACCTCCTTCGTCTGGTGACCATTTCATCCAAAGCAGGTCATGCTGGGTACGGGTACGAGGGAGCTGGAAAGGTTAGCCGGAGAATGGCCCCCTGTCTTTTTGGCCCAGCCACTCATAGCGTGTTGCAGAGGTGGTCATGAGACCGTTTCTTAGGCGCCTATTATTAGGTAGTCTAGGATTAGTCCAGAACCTAGCGAGTTGGTTAGCACCTGCCACCTCGACTGTCTGAATTTCTACTTCGTACTTCGTACTATTATGTAGTTGCCCCCGTTATTACGAAGTAGAGACAACAGGCAGACAGGAGGAAGATCAA
This sequence comes from Scedosporium aurantiacum, assembly GCA_000812075.1. Taxonomy (NCBI): domain Eukaryota; kingdom Fungi; phylum Ascomycota; class Sordariomycetes; order Microascales; family Microascaceae; genus Scedosporium; species Scedosporium aurantiacum. The sequence goes on from JUDQ01000126.1 coordinate 74,662, forward strand.
TTGTAATTGTTACAGCTCTCATTGATTGATTCAACTGGAGTGCCTGCCAGCCCCACTCAACAAGACTGTGACAGTCAAAGTGCCACAAGGTCATCAGCTCTGAGGTTCCTGGGAGTGTGGATTGTTGATGCATTTTGGGCAGAGTGGGACCATCTCTGAGCAAAGATGGTGGGAGATGAATGTTAACTTCTTGACCATTGTATGTAGTGTTCGCCTAAGTTTGAGCCCCTCCCTCCGTACACCACCCTTTGGGTCCCCGCAAAGCCTCACCTTGATAATGTACTGTACTTTTCTGCTGACGCTTTAGGTGACGTAGGCAGCCCCAGGCCCACTCAGCAAGTCGTTAGGTTTGTATTACCGGCAAGTACAAGCGTACTTCCCAGGGACGGTAGAGAGTCTGTGATCTAGGATAGCCCATCCGATATATGGTCGTGGGAAAGCTTCGGTGAGCGAGGGCTGTAACCACCTACTAGTAAACAAGACGACACACACCATCGCATGTAGTCGGATTTACTTCATAATCATTGGTGACGGTAAGATTAATGGTGCTGCGAGTTATCAATCCTTGCCCGTTTCCGCTGTGAGAAATGCCAAGGGAAGTTGGATCCTCAACAGCGGGAGCCATGACCATTTGTTGATCATTGCACTCGACATGCCCTGCTTGCGACCTGGAAGTACCGGTATTAGGTACCTCGATGTGCCAAGTAAGTGCGATCCTATTTCGTACTTCGTAGATCCGCGAGTGAGGCTCTCAAAGAAGGGACACAGCAGCCACTTCAGGCGTGAAACTCATGAGAGAAAAAAAAGAAAAAGGAAAAAGAAAAACAAGTCCAGTCGGAGTGCATTGGAGAAGCGTAGAGAGTACTTTGTAGGTTTTGCATCATTGTGGTGAAGATCGTGGGCGGAGTCTGGATTTGCAAGTGCAAGAGACCCCGTCTAACATTTTGATCGTCTAATGACCGTAGATCACTCCTTGAGCTGTAACTTCTAACACCATTTCAGTCGAGGTGCTCTTTAACGGTCTCTTGGATCTGGATGCAATGCCTGAAGCTCCACCTGCGTGCAGCTCTAGGTGTCATTTGGAGACAGGTTGTTTTGGACCTCCACGGGATTAGAAATATTGAGACAACTCTACTAGTGGAGTAGTGTAGTGTAGAGGGATCAAGCTGTTTAAAACCTAAAATAGTGGCACTTTTAGCTTTCGGTCACGGTTAAAGAGGAAAAACTATCCGAGGAGAGCACGAACCTGATACAAGGCTCGGTTGACTATTGTTGCTCCGAAGAAAATGTTGTCATCTCCGTATGTTGGGGGATACCGATTAGGCTTCGAGCTTTATGTCCCAGCTCACCCTCAACGTGGGACTACGAAATATGCTCCTCCCAAATATGGGATTTCAGCTTTCAAAACTTGAAGTCTCTAGGGAGGATGGGTCTCGCATTGCCATCTCACATTCTTGCCTGGGAGGGGACCTCGCCGCCATGAGGGGTATCGTGGAAAGCTAAGTTTTCACAAGGATGACCTCATAGAATCAAGGAGGCAGACCTCGAAACCTACCCAATTGAGAGGTTCCTGGCCTTCATAGGAGAACTGCTTCTCGGGAGAGGCCCTCTAGCGGCCCGACATCTAGCGTGTACATTTGGTCGTTGATTATCGTCAATTGATCAAGCTTCCCGATTATATTTTAATTTCTAACAGCCTAGTCCTGAGGTGCTAAGGACTCATTATCAGCCAGCGTATTGACCAAGGCGCGCGTCCCTCTTTGAGAGCTTACTTTAAGTCCTCAATGACGGTCATAACTCGACATCTCGCCAGGTCCAGCTTCTGATTGGCACCATTGAAGCTAGGTCACACACCAATGAATAACCAGTGACACCACCAACACAAATTCTCAGAGAAGCTCTGGAACCCCACCTTCGTCTCTTTTCAATGCTCCAACCTCAATCGGTCCCGTGTTCTTGTATTGTTAGTGCTTGTCGATCTCGTCCTGGGATCACTCGTGACCGAACCGGCAACTCGTCGAGTCAGAGAACGAATACACTATCGTTCTGTGTCCGAACGAGTTTCCCCCTGTAAATTGATGTATCCAAAAAGAGAAAAAATCTGTCGCCTTCAAAGTGTTGTCGGACTACCCAGTCGGCTTTCGTTAATACTAATACTCCCAAAGCTGTGAGAAACAGTGGCCAGTACGAAGTACTTGTCTCTTGGGGCTTCAAGCGCGAAGCCGGTTCAAACCCGGATTCGGATGGCACTAGCACCAGGACGGGTATGGTGTACATGAGTGGGCTGGTGCCAACCATGGCTTGGCCTCTGTGTGGTAGGTATTAGTACTTGGGCGTTGACTTGTCGAGTGCTCCTTCCAAAATTCTGGTGCTAGCCTAGAGTATTACCAGCCTGAGTACAACCAAGACTTGGAAGGCTTAAATCACTTGTCCAATTTTTTGCACTGCTCACTCATCCCGTGACTTCCACGATCCAGGAAGCCAGGACGCCAGGGCTCGCCGCCAATGTGATTCCTTCCTCCCCCCCAGTCAGGCTCCCAGGTAATCTCCTCCTCGAGCACTTCCATTTTTGAGATTGATCCTTCTCGACGTCTCGATTGTTTATGATAACCAGTAAGTCCATTCTTTTTGTTTTCGTCTTCGTGGAAAGTCGTCTGGTTCCATCAATATTTCCTACCTTTTTGCCAGGGTTGGTCGTTTAGTTCGGCTGGCTGCGAAACTTCCCTGTTACCCCTCATTTTCTCATCAACCAGTTATGCTCTGGGTCATTACTCGAGAACCTCATGTCTTTGATCGAATTGGGCGAGGTCCGCTGTGGATTGCCCCGTTCAGGAGCGGCGCCTGGTAAACCTGTATCCTGCCTGTATCTCAGATGAAGAGCCTCTCCAAGCTTTCAGGGTCGCTTTTCTCATCCCAGCTGGGGCTCTGTCTCTGGCACTCTGCTCTCTCCATGGCTTGAGAGTTGTGTCAAGCTCAAGCAAGGGTTGGACTTGCTGGTTGCACTGCTTGCATGTACCTGGACCTTTTATGATTATTTCCCACCTCCGCCTCTAAACAGCCCCAGCCAGACACAGAAGGGACCAAGCAGCAATCACCTCACTTTAGCTGGTTGGGGACTGCATGCATCAGAGCGTGTCTGGCGAGCGCCATTCCTCTTCCTACACATACACCTGCATCAAACCACCACCACGCCTCTTCCCAAGCCCAAAGCCAGAGCCTAAGCCTGAGCCGGCACCTATTTCGTCCCACCTCATACGCCTTCACTGCGCATACACTCCATACTCGCACTCCACTACCCTCAACTGCAGCCCCTCGTGTCCATCCGCCGGTCCTCATCCCCTGTCAACTTTATGGTTGGTTCTCTTTTATAGCCCACCAGATCTGCTGGTGTATCTTGCCACCACGTCCCAGACCTGGCCTGTCTGAACCGAACCTCGTGGCAGCTGGGCAAGCAATCCCATCGCCGTCATCATAGTTACCCATTTCCTTTATTTTTGCTTCTAGTCCAACTTTGAATATTTTTCTTCTCGCCTTTCCCTCTTCCTCTCTTCCTTCCTTTCCCCTACCCAGCTGACCTAAAACGACTTCATCTCCTCTCCTCCCCCCCCACCTGAGCAAAATACCCACCAACCTTTCACCCCATACTCCACGCTCCACATTCCTACGCAGACCTCCCAGCGAAAGAGTGATCCAGCCCCCCTTCCCTCCTTGCGCACTGAATGAATTGAAGGGAACCTCGACACCAGGAAAATGGCCTATTCTATCCGGCTTTAACAATTCCACAAACCTTTGCTAAATTACCATCTCTTAGCTCTCTACCAGCCTCACTTTTCCTTCCCTTTTTCCGACTACTTTCAAACCCTTTGCTCCATCCATTTTCGATCTGCCCTTTATTATCTCTTCCACCTTTTTCTTTCTTTCTTTCTTTTTTTCCCCTTCCCTTAAGGAAAAGTATCAGGCAGTATAAATCCCCGCCGGACTTGAAGGAAGCACCCCCCGATCAATTAGGCCGGTGCCCACGAAGAGCTGCTAAGCGACCAAAACAAGCAAATCCGCCATCCACAAACACTTCGCATTTTCCCCTCGGCCCCATTCATCTTCGCGTCTAAAGGTCTTCCAGAGCCTGCTATCTCCCGGTCTTGTCTTGCACCCCGCGACATCAATCCAACCCGATCTTCCACTCGCACACACACGGCCCCGCAGATTTACGTCCCGACCTCGTCCAACCGCCTGCCGAAATCAATACGATTGTATATTCGACTCGCGACACCCCGGAATTTCGATTTCTTTACTGTGTTGGAGTGGTAGGATCAAATCCCTCGCGACCATGTCTTCGAGCCGGCCCTCAGCCTTCAACACACTGCGGATGGGAGGTGAGCACCACGCATTCCAGCGCCTCTGACTCTTTTTCTGATTGGCGCATCTCCCGCCTTTCGACTGACGCTGACTTGCCTTCAGAGGTGATCCGCGAAAAGGTTCAAGACGGAATTACAGGAGAAACAAGAGAGCTCCGGTATACGCAATGCAAGATTGTGGGCAATGGATCGTTTGGTGTTGTTTTTCAAACCAAATTGTCGCCCTCTGGAGAGGATGCCGCCATCAAGCGTGTGCTTCAGGATAAACGCTTCAAGGTATGTGCTGTTCATCCCCCACAAAGGCCCGTCAATCCGGGCACGCACTGTTGATTTTGAGAAGCTAATCGTAGCAGAACCGCGAACTCCAAATCATGCGTATTGTCCGACATCCCAACATTGTTCAATTGAAAGCATTCTATTACTCCAATGGAGAACGGGTGAGCTCATTGGCCCGCGGCTTCTGTCGTCCCGCCCCTCATTTACTGGGCGATCCCCGCTAACGTTCCCGTTGAACCGCTCACAGAAGGACGAAGTTTACCTCAATCTCGTGCAAGAGTTCGTCCCCGAGACAGTCTATCGAGCTTCGCGATTCTTTAATAAGATGAAGACGACTATGCCGATCTTAGAGGTCAAGCTTTATATCTACCAACTCTTCCGTGCCCTCGCCTACATCCACTCCCAAGGCATTTGCCATCGAGACATCAAGCCTCAAAACCTTCTCCTCGACCCAGCCACCGGCGTTCTGAAGCTCTGTGATTTTGGTAGTGCAAAGATACTGGTGGAGAACGAACCCAATGTATCATACATCTGCTCCAGATACTACAGGGCGCCTGAGTTGATCTTTGGTGCTACGAATTACGCCACTAAGATTGGTAAGGCTTTTCTCAGTTGACGCGCGAACTCTACGATAGCTTGAGACTAACCCGTCGGAAATCGTAGACGTCTGGTCAACGGGTTGTGTAATGGCGGAATTGATGCTCGGTCAACCTCTCTTCCCCGGCGAATCGGGTATTGACCAATTAGTCGAGATCATCAAGGTTCTAGGCACGCCCACCAGGGAACAGATTCGAACAATGAATCCCAATTACATGGAGCACAAGTTCCCCCAAATTAAGCCCCACCCATTCAACAAGGTGTTTAGGAAAGCCGATGCGAACGCGATCGACCTCATCAGCAAACTTCTCGAGTACACCCCAACGGAAAGGTTGTCGGCGATCGAGGCTATGGTCCATCCCTTCTTTGACGAGCTCCGCGATCCCAACACCAAGCTACCCGACTCTAGGCACCAAACAGGCCAGTTGCGAGACCTACCTCCCCTGTTCGATTTTAGCCGTCACGGTATGTGTTCACTTACCCCAACTCCCCATTACGAGAATTATTTGTTTTGAGTGTTGTTGAGCCTCCGAGGAACGGTCTCGCTAACCTGTGATGACTCGTCGTTTTTTTTTTTCAGAACTCTCCATTGCACCCCATCTCAACCATAAGCTGGTGCCCCCTCACATGCGCGCCACGCTCGCGGCTCGTGGACTGAACATAGATGACTTTACGCCTATGAAGAAGGAAGAGATGTTGGCTAGGCTCGATTAGCCGACTAGCAACGTCGGTTAGGGTGGTTGTTTTTTGCTCAAGATCTGACTGATCACATATCGTGATCCCGACATCAATGCGGCTTCTGACCCGACACTCAAGGATGGTCATTGGAGGGATAAGGTAGGGCGAACTAAGAAGAAGAAGAAGAACAAAGTAATGGAACTGAAGGAACGGAACGAGATGGAGACATGGGTTCCCAATCTTGCCTCTGAACATGAGTATTATGGGAAGGTTGGAAGTTCTAGAGGTCAACCGCTACGAAGGCAGGCAACACCGTCCGAGACGTGGACAAGGCGGAATGGGGCAATTCTTGTCCTACATAACCGCGTGCCTTTGGGTATATTCTTGTAACCGCATCGACGGGCTTCGTGGCCGACACCCCTACCGAGCACTCCATGGCTTCACAGTGTCGGGATCGTTCGCCAAGATGCGCGAAGCTGCATTGATGCATATGAAAGGGAATCACGCTTTTAGACCTCTCTTTTTTTTTCCTTCTATTTTCCCCAGCTTTTATGTTTTGTTCTTTTCTTTCCTTGATGCATGACAGAGACGTCTCTTATGATCCCTTGGTTGGCCTTCACTTGTTTCAAAATTTGCTTGTCAGCGAGACGTGTTTACGCTTTACGCTTGTTTACGCCCGAGGAAACAGCGGTCCTCGCCTCACGGTGGAACCGGAATACCGCGTGCGCCTTACCTTGATCTCTGCCCACTCTATTCTGTGTCAAGTTCCCCGGAGACATGCTGTTAAGTGAGCACCTTCCCGGGTGTATGAATTCCAAGGCGGGAATGTGGGACATGCATCTCGAGCCGGACTGGGTGTGGCTTCGGTGATGCGTTCTAAGACGAGGCTCGTTGGCTTCGCTTGACGAAGCCGTAAGATCTTGTGTGATTGAGGCTAGCGATTATGGATCGGGATTGCATTCACAGACTTGAGGCCGATTCGGTGTTTGAGCATGGATGGCCCGCTCTGTCGAACAACCCTCGTTTCTGTACATCACAGGAAGATTTTTGAATTGACAGATATCTTCATCCCTACCTTGTCAATGTTGAAAGCCCTTTGCAATTCCTGGTCTCAACAGTGACAATGGACAAGTATTACTGTTGTTGTGTGAAGTTGGTCAACTCAGGTCCAAATTAGTCATCAGTAAGCCACATTTACACTTGTAATTTTGGCCTTAGGCGTAACAATAAAGATCTAGCCACCTTTTAAGCCACAGCGTTGGAAAAGGTGACTTAGTGAAAAGAGTTGGAGCTAGAATCAATTGCGTTGAAGCCGCGAACAAGGCTGTCTCGAAACCAGGGAGCAACTTTGAGCTCTCTCAACCGTGCTCTGAATTTCTACCGCACTACATCAGCATTTTATTCTAGCATATAAAAATTGGGTTTCCAATCCTATCATTGGCAATTTTCTAAAAATTGACATCTCAGAACCTCTCTCGAACCGGCACAATGACTGACTACGATCGACGACAGTCAGGCGGAGGCCACGGCTACAATAGGAAGAGACGCTATCGAGGTATGGGCACAATGCATATTTCTAGACTTTATTAAACTCTTCTCTTGTCATGCTTCGAATCTTCGCGTCGTCCAGCACCAACTAACCCAAAAGCATCTCTAGATGACGACGACTATCATGATCGCAGAGGCCCGCGTCGTCGGCTCGACACGGCACCTCTTCCTGTGCGGATCCGGAAGCAGATGCTCACCCTCGCTGAGTCTCCTCTGCGGCGCTGGCACGAAGAAGTTCAGTCGATAGCTCAGACGGTGGCCGATAACTATGACAACGAGGACTTGCGCAACAACTTCATCAACCTGACCCTCCAACTTGCCGTGGAACAGCCGCTCAAGACACCCTTTCTTGCCGCCGCTGTTATTATCCTGAACACTTTGAAGCCCGAGGCCGTCGATGATATCCTGGGCAAGGTTGCGACGGCGCTGGAAGAGAAGATCAAGGTTGGAGATTGGAGGGATGTCAAGCTCTACTTGAAGCTGCTGGCTTGTCTACAGAGCTGCCTTGCTGGGGATGGTGTGTTTCCTGTGCTCGAGGAGCTCTTTAGCCGAGCAGTCGATCTCCAAACTGCAAGCTCTGACGATGTATGTCTCTCCTCCCCTCGCACTGTCATTCCTAACACTCCCCAAAGCCTTAAGATGTTTATAATACGTGCATGAGCTAATGTCTCCTCCAGACGATCGGAACGGAGCTGGTAAAGGTCATTCTTCTGACGCTGCCATATCTTATGGCAGCGTCGTCTCCAGGTCAGTGGCAGCAAAAGGCCGCAGATATCATGGACAAGACCGATATTATCGCGTCTGAGCCCCATGCGCTTCAGGCTCTTATTGATTTCCACTACGCTGGAAATGGTCAAGAGGACGCGGCTGGCTCAATGAGTGTTATTGGCCTGCTTCAGAAGCAACTGCAAACTGAGGCGGCGAACAATTGGAAACTTGCATGTCTTCCCCGTCCGTGGAATCTACCTCTCGAAGAGGTCGAGGCTAGAGAACGACTAGAAACGGCGACTAAGCATGACCTTCCACCGATCTCGGTTCCCTCTGCGGTCATTGCTGGCCCTCGCCCCCTCTTCCCAGAGGTATATCTCTCTGTCTACGGCAACCAAGATGTCGAGTCGGTGCCACCTACAACAGATATTGCAGCTTCCCTAATCCGGGACGGCCTTCTGGATACGATCAATATCCTAGATTTCAACCGCAATGTCACTGCTCGGTACCTCATTGATTTGGACTGTTACTTTTCGGAGGGCACGTTTGTCAAGAGAGCCACGCCCTTTGATCGTCTGCGAGATATTGAACCGACAAAGTCAACCTGGAAGCCGGAAGACGTGGCTGTGGATACTGTGTTCTCCCAGCTCCTCCAGCTTCCTGCTCCCGAGCATAAGCTCGTGTATTACCATTCGGTGTTGACTGAGGCATGCAAAATTGCCCCGGCCGCCATTGCGCCTAGTCTTGGAAGGGCCATCCGATATCTCTACAGGAACACCGCGAGTATGGATGCCGAACTTGGCTACCGTTTTGTTGATTGGTTCGCCCATCACCTGAGCAACTTCGGTTTTACCTGGAAGTGGACGGAGTGGGAGGAGGACGTGTCATTGCCCTCCTTGGATCCTTGCAAGGCCTTTATCGTTGGCGCTCTTGACAAGGAGATTCGCCTCAGCTTTGCCCAGAGGATCAAGGGCACCCTGCCTCCGGCATATCAGTCCCTGATTGGTCCTGAGAAGGAGAAGGATGTCCCTGATTTCAAGTTCAACAACCCTGGTAAGTCCAATTTATCGCCATCTAGGCGAGCACCATCGGTATATTCTTTCTTGTTCAGTTCGTGCTAACTAGATCTACTACTAGACACGCCCTTCTCTGCAGAGGGTCAAGAGATTGCTACCCTTCTCAAGCGTAAATCCCCAGATGAGGATTTCCAACCCGTCATCGAGCGGATTCACTCTACTGCGCTTGATAAGGGAGTTGATCCACTTGTTGCAAGCACCGATGTATTCATGACGGCAGTGTGCTGGGTCGGTTCGAAATCTCTGTCTCACGTCCTTGCGTGCATAGACCGTACCAAGGGCAGACTGGTTGACGTGGGTGCCGCTTCAGAAGGCGCTCGTGCCCAGATCATCACCTCCGTTATGAACTATTGGCAAGCCCACCCAGGGGTAGCGGTCTCCATCATCGAGAAACTTCTCAACTACTCTATTCTGACACCCATGTCTGTTGTCCACTGGGCCCTCATTGGCACCAGCCACGCCGGAGGCAAGCGCACCGGCGATGTCCTCGCCAAGTGGCACATCTTCGAGCTCGTTTTCAACACCGTCGCCAAAGTAACGGGTAGAGTCCGTGAGGTCGCCCGCAGCAACCCCGATGCCGAGACCCAATCCGACGAGGTCAAGGCCATGCGAGAGCTCTTCCAGGGCCTCGAGGATGCTCTGATCGGCTGGTCGACTGGCACGAATGGCGAGGCGATCGATGCTGATTCCCAGACTTATGTGCGGGATTGGGCGGAGAGGTGGCTGAGGGTGTTTAGGAGGAAGTCGGCGATTGAGGAGAGCTTTTTGCAAGAGGCCGCGAAGGCAACTCCTGTTGAGGCGATTGAGGCGGTTTCTACGTAGGAGATCTATGGTGGTGTTTGTTTGAGCGTTGCTACGTTTCGCGTGCATGGCCTGGGGATTGAGGCACCGGAATAGCATGCGTATGTTCCTTTTCACCAAAAGTAAGGGAAAAAAAACTATAGCTGAAGAAGGGAGGTATCGTTGGTGTAGAATAATGTATTACTCTATCGCTTGGGACATGGAGACCAGTTGGACTCTATCGGCAGGAGGATTTGCTTTTTTTTCACATCTAGTGGAATTCGCTCTAGAACTCGAGTTCTTCAAATGCAAAACAAATGGGGCATTAAACTGGCTTATTATCGCTTTTCGTTGATTCAACTTTTTGCCGACCGATTAGTCCTATCTGACCTCGCTTGCTATGAATCGTGATGAAGAATGTTGGACGAAGACTATCTTGATACATGAAAAAATTCCCATTATTGGTCCCCAAGAACGCCATACATTCCGCAAATACTTTTACACACGAATGTGTCTAACCTTTCCTTCCAACCGAATCCGCATTAGCTCCCGTGTTTCTCACAAGAGAGGATATCCTTTCTTTTGTGAACCGAAGTTTATCTCTTCTTCGGACAGGTGATCCTGAACGACACCCTTTCGGGAATATCTTGAACTCCAGGACTAAAACGACCAACGGGCCCTCTCTTCTATAA
>JUDQ01000127.1:0-41110 GCA_000812075.1 Scedosporium aurantiacum
GGGGGGGGGGGGTTCTCTTACGCTTCACAGCCGCGGGGCTAGTCTCGACCATCATGAGAACTGCCATGACGGAGTCGGCGATACTGTCGTTGTGCAGATTGCCTTCCCACTCCATTTCGACTTCGCGGTTACTCTTGTATCGCACAGTAATGCATCCCATGATGAGGTACGCGGCCACGAGGTGGGGAACCTCCTCGTCTGCTGCCTCAACCATCGCCTTGTCGCCGTTCTCTCCGCCGTGCTCATCGTCGCCATTCTCATCCTGTCCATGGCCGTCCGTAGCCTTGTGCTTGTGCATCTCGGGCAGTTCCTCGATGGCACCGTACGTTCCCTCGAGACCCCACCGAATCAAGTCCACACTAGCATTGCCAAGTCTAAACTTTTGCTTGCACGTCACCGTCGTGGTGTTAAGCCCGGCGTACTCACGTAGGTCCTCGGGAGCCATTAGGGAGAGCTTGAAGTCGTTCTGGACGAGCACACCAGTTACAACACGCGATTCCGGGTCGTCTGGGCCAATAACGTGAGTTGGTGGTTGGATGGATGCAAGCTTGCCGACGACCTTGACCATCTTGTCTGACTTGAATGGGATTAGGAGTTCCTCGCAGTTACGAGGCGAGTAGACCTTGACCTTGTGGGTCTTCTGGGCGTTGAGGGAGAGAAGCTTCGACTTCAAACGCATCATGTTGTGCTGCTCTCCGTGGACAAGAATCTTTAGAAGTGAATCTCTTGGTTAGTTATTGGTCAACGCAGACACAAAGGGAGGGAAGGAAAAAAAATGGACTGATCAACTTACAACGACAGGAGCAGCAACCTCCTCTATGAACTCACGGTTTTCATTTCCATCAACATGTGCTGAGAATGAGTATTCCTCAACACTGCATCGCCTAGGGATCATGACTTTGTCACCATCTGGACCTCTCCTTCCTGTGGCAGCACCTTTCGACATGACCACGGGGATCTGGTCTGGCTCTTGCATGATCTGTTTTGCCATAGTTCCCTCCACGCTGTAACCGGTGATGATGACTCCGTTCTTTTCATTCGGAGCCCACCTTTCAAGCAGCTCACGGCTGACACCGTTCTGGAGCATACCAGGGCTTGCAAGCATGACGCAGCCGCCGAAGTCTTCGAATCGATCGAGGTTTTTGAGTGAACGAATATATTTAAAGTCCCAGGGTCCGCCCTTGCCTGCAGTGTCACCCGACTCGGCGGCCTCGGCCATTCTCTCGCTGAAAAGACGCTTAATGTTTTCATTCATGGATCCGATATACGTCTGGTAGACCTGCATACAGCGACGGGCGAGGTTGCTGGCGTAGTAGATAGGTATCTTCTGATAATCAGGATGCTTGCCCCAGTATTCGTCGAGGATGAGAAGTAACTCCTGGGCTCGACCAAGAGCGAAGACGGGCATCAGCACGCGTCCTCCACGGTTGAGAATGTTTGTGATTGACTTCATCAACTGCTGCTCGCGCTCTTCCCTTGGCGTGTGGGATGAGATGCCGTAGGTCGACTCAGTGATGAGAACATCAATCTTGATTCCCCTGGGGACCTCTGCAGAAACCAAATGTCGATCTTGCTCTCGGGAATAGTCTCCGGTGAAGAAGATGTTGAGACCTGCAATCTCGATAAGGAACATCGCCGCTCCAAGGACGTGGCCTGCCGGGAAAGGTGTGATCCTGATAGACGATACTGTGTGCGTAGTGTGATAATCGATGGCCTCAATCATAGGGAAAGTACTGAGATGATCCTGCTCGGAATAGACAGGCTGAGAGGTCGGGTTTGAGGAGGTGTTGCCAACTCGTACGCTGTCCTGGATCAGCCATTTGTAGATGGCTTTCGTGGCATGCGTCATGAAGACACGGCCACGAAAGTTGGTCTTGGCCAGGACATATGGAAGTGACGCAGCATGGTCGACGTGAAAACTATAGAGGTGCGTGTTAGCCTAGTACTGGCCGCATGGCGCAAGAACGAGAGCATATTCAAGCCATCACTCGAACGAAACAAAGAGCCGAACTGCAGGGCAAGAGGCAAAGGCAGGGCAGCTGAGGGTTGAAAATAGTATATTGATATTCTCTCTGTCTACAATAGGACTGGGGGAACAACAAGACGGTGGCGGTCCAGGAGCTCGATACCACTGTGGCAGAGCTGAAAGGCGGCGTATCCAACCTCTTCTGGTGTCACGCTGTCTGTAGTACTATGCATACGTCTGGTATGTAGTGGTAGCAATAGGGGACGGTGGTCTCTCTCTATGACGTCGCTGACCGAGTCCATATGTACATACATCCTGCAGCCGCCTTGCCCTGCAACTCGAATATTACATTACCATGGGGGTATGGAGGGGATCCGCTTACTGGCTGATAAGAAGAACATCCACGGTGCTGAGGTCGAAGTCGTCGAAGAAGGGCAGAGCCGCGAGACCATCATATGCTGGATGTTGTCCAGCATCAAGCTACAAAGAAAGGGAGATTGTCAGCCCATTGCTCTAGATCCACATGGCCTTGGGAGCTGATGTGGCACACGAGACACAACGAACAGGCACAATGAAGCAGGCGGTGCACTTACCATTACTGTCTTGCCCTTGTACTGGATGATGTGACATGATCGGCCGACTTCATTGCCTCCTCCAAGGCAAAGAAACTTTAACTGATCTGCTGGGTCAATGGGCTCTTCAGGTTCAGTTGCTGTCATGGCCGCCGCCTTCCTTTTGGACGCCATGATGCTTAATGGCCGTGGGTGCAATACTCTGGAATAGGGTCAATGAAAAAGGAAAATGGGAGGAGAATCAATTTCCAATCCAGAAATTTCGATGCTGGATTGCATGCATTGACAACCAAAAGAGTGGAAACCCCTTGGGATCAAACAGGATGGTCAGAAGCTCTGGAGTTGTCAAGATCAGAAAGGTCCATTGATGTCGTCGCGTCGGCTGGATTGTTCAACTCGACAAAGGCTAAGTAAGGTACGAAGTACTTCGTACACATTGGAGCTATCGGAAATACCTCGGGTATTTACTCCAGCAAGCTCTCTTGGGGTCAACCTTCCGTTTCCTCCACTGTCAGTGGTCGTGTCACGTGATTATAAATTGTCGACGCAGGCAAGTGCCAGCCGAGCTACTCCTTGCTCCTCATTCTCATCAGACAGAGCGCGACTCGCCCACGCCTTTACATCAACGACAGCGACACTAGCAAATCCCGCGTCTCGTCCTACTAGTAACCATCTAATTCTGCCGGTTTCGCTTCCTATACCTGTACCGATACGTTGATTGCGACCGTCCCAACGATCCCCGCCGGATGGGTCGCCTCGCCGCGCCCTTGACCAGGCTTCGCTGCCTGGTGTGCACGTTTTAGGATCTTCAACGCCACACCGAGATCCATCACAGCTTCCTGAGCTCGACGTCGTGATTCGTATTTGAAGAAAGGAAATTCGTCAAGGGCTTCCGCAGACTCGCAACCATGGCGCAACCACAGTCACAACCCCCCATCCCAAAACCCGTGTCGGCGCCTGCCTTCTCTCCACCACCTGGGCCTCAGCAATCGCCATCTCCCGCCCAATCCCAATCTGCCTTCACATTACCCCCGAACAAACGTCCTAGACTATCTCCAGCGCCCGCGTCGCAACCGCAGTCGCCATATAATTCTCCCTACGCCCAAAGCCCAGGTGCCACGGGAGCTTCCACACCGGGTCAGATGCCATCAAGCGCCGCCGCGTCGCCTCAGTTTACAGGCATACCACTTCCCACCAGTACACCCACCCCATCATCTGCGGCCGCGCGTGCCACGACACCCACCACGATCCCGATGCCAACCCATCCGATACCCATGCCGACAGCGACTGCCCCTCCAACGAATGGCCAAACACCTGGCCTTAGCCTTCCCGAGTCCCGACCACATGTCCCGACGATAGCTACACCACAACTGCCTGCTGCCCCGAGTCCTGGGCCACCGTCCCAATATACCTCGGCCACCATGGCGCCGATTGCGCCCGCGCCAAGTCCAGGCGCCCCTTCTCCCGCGGCCACTTCCCAGAGCATGCCGCCGCCGGCTCGTCCCCTTGAGCGACCCACCAAGGAATTTGATTACGAGCCGACCGACATGTTGGCAGGGACAGGCATTGATCTGCGCGCCGAAGAAAATTATGCAACGGAAATGCTACTCAACAGTTATGAGGCGTCGTATGGCTTTCCCCAGCATCCCCCGGGTCCCAGAGAGACCCTATATGGAGCGGGTCCCTTGAATCAGCCCCCGGAGCGCACCGACGCGCAGTCACAGGAAGAGCTCGTATCCCAGGCTGCTAAGAAGGCGTGGGATGACGCAGCGAGAAAGTTGGCGCAAATACGTGTCCAGGAGCTAATCGAGCCCTACGTCCTCGTCCCCGCCGTCCACAAGAAGTTGGAGAAGTTCGCCAAAGAACAGGGCCTGCAGCTTCACATGGACTTGAAGACCGGACAGCAGCATGGAAAGATGCGTGCTCCTGAACATTTCCCACAACCCCGCGTCGACGTCACTGTTAAGACTCTCCCAGACGCGACCATAGTGACTACCGCCGGCTCCTTCATTCCCCATGACGCCTACCTAGTCGACCAACTCGGACTCTTATCCATTGCTTGCAAGCAGAGAATGCGTACCCTACTGGAGGATGCGCATCGAGTGTCTACCAACAGGCAAGCCTCGTCCCACGGACGTATACCTGAGGAATGGGCAGATGTAGCCGCTCCACTCAAGGGAATGGCAGCTGTTGAAGAGGCAGCTTTGATAGCGAACGATGAAGCGGCGAGTGCGGAGCCAAATCCTCTGAAGAGTATGTTTCTCCTATCCCACCACCTCCAAATAGCTTTCCATCTGATCCTTTGTGCTTACCCACCCACTCTAGGGACGCAAGCAGCCGCCGAACTCGAACCTGCGAACGGTACTCCAGCAAAGCTGCAACGGATCGATAAGAACGAAACCATCACCACTGTTCGAGATGCCGTAAGGACCGAGCGCGATTGGGAGGAAGTACGTCTAAGGAAGCGAAACGCCCGCAAGGAAGGAACAACAGAATCCGGCGCCCCATCGCGCGCCGGCTCCGTTGGGCCCGGCACACCCGGTTCCACGGCGGGGGACGGCGGCACGAAGAAGGAAATGACCAAGAAGGAGCAGCGGAAGAGCGCGAAGGCGGCCGAGGCTACCAACCACGCCTCGCAGAACCTGACCAGCAGCATGTTTGTCGGCAAGATGGGCAGCGTCTTCGGGAAGAAGAAGTACGGATGGATGACCGGCGGCGGCGCTCGAAGCGGCGCCTCCACGCCAGCCCGTGCGGGTACTCCTGGTCCGGGAGGCGGTGCGGGCGCGGCGCCGGCCGCACAGCCCGAGGCTATGCCCCTAACGACGGATAGTCGTAATCGGCTTGGAAACTGGCGGGAAGACAAGGATAAGGGCAAGGGCGTTCAACTCAGAGATTGGATCGCGGCCTTGGAGGCGGATGGTGTTGAACACGCAACGTTACAAAGTGCTTACGACAAGCTCGATACCTCGGGGCCAAAGTAAACTAAAGGAGAGAAAGAGGCACTCTAGAGGGTATTATCTGTCTTTTTTTATTTTTCTTCTTTCTTCTTCTCGACTCCCTCGACGTGTCACGGTTCTTGGGCACGAATAGAGTATTACTTCATGACAACCCGGAAACAGGAAAGCAAAAGAGATCGTCCGAGGCAGACCCAAATCCCCCCCCCTTTATTTTCAGACTCATACCAGACAGGAAGTTGATACACAAACCGAAGCAAAACTCGTTCTCGGAATTTCTCTTTGTGTTGGCGCCAGACCACCTTCTTCTCCTTTTCCCCCTGTACATTTTTTACATGGTCTTTTAACTTTTTTTTTTCATTTGGCTCCCGTTGTTTCCTCTCGAAAGGACCCTTTCTATTGATCATGTCCTTTCAAAGTTTGGTCTCCTTTCCTCGACATTCCTCTTTGTTTTTTCTTTGGTTTCTTACTTCGTTTTTTGCCCCTAGTACGTCTGGCCTTGTATGTTAACAAAAAAAAATCTCGGGGATATTCTTTATTAATTCGCCGGAGCGTCGGAAGGGGGGAGTTCAAGAATAAAGGGAAAGGCTCTGTTGCCATTTTTCAAAACCTTACGTTTTAATCTTTTTTTCATGAAAGAAAAGAATAAGAATGGTGCCATAGTCTGCTTTTTTGAGGGATGTGTTCGTGCTTCCGTGTAAAAATGTCCAGTCCAACTCAGAGGTGAGTCCGACAGGTTATGTTGTATTACAAATCTTCGTAATCGACGATGGACGCATCCAGTCCAGTTTCGTCCTCTCGCGCCATTTCTTAGTCGCAGCTTGGGCAACTTGACTGGGCAATGAATCCCATCTTGACTCGCGGCATCAGCAGCATCAAGCCTCTCAGACTCACCTCCCGCTTGCAGACACCGGTGGCTCGGCGCTCTTATAGCATGGCGATTGCGGTAAATCGGGGTGCTTTTTTATAGTCACGGCGAATGGTGATGAGGCTAACACTCCAACCAGGCAGTCGGACAGCTCACGTCAACGGCGGACGTGCTGCTGAATTTGGAGAAGTGCAAGAAACTAGTTCGCGAGGCAGCTAAAGGTGGTGCGAAGGTAAGGGAATGCTCTTTTTCAACTATCCGTCTCATCGACGGCGAGGGAGCAAGAGAACTCACTCGAGAGATGGCTGGCGGTTGGGTAGGTATTATTCCTCCCCGAAGCGGCAGACTACATCGCTTCTTCGCCACAAGGGTCGCTTTCCTTAGCGAAACCGCAAGAAGAATCGGCATTCGTCAGTGGTCTCCGATCAGCCGCCGAGGAGCACAGGATCGAGATCAACGTCGGTA
Source organism: Scedosporium aurantiacum (assembly GCA_000812075.1). NCBI lineage: Eukaryota > Fungi > Ascomycota > Sordariomycetes > Microascales > Microascaceae > Scedosporium > Scedosporium aurantiacum. The sequence goes on from JUDQ01000127.1 coordinate 6,826, forward strand.
TCCACGTCCCCGTGACGGAGCAGTCCGGCTCTACGGGCCCAGTGTCAACAAGGCTCTACAACCGCTCGCTGTGGATCCGCTCCGACGGCAGGATTGACGACGGAGCAGGTTACGACAAGCTCCACCTCTTCGACTATGGAGCCCTACGGGAGAGCGCGACGGTCAAGCCGGGGACTCGGCTGACGTCGCCGTTCGAGACCCCTGTCGGGCGTGTCGGAAGCCTCATATGCTTCGATCTTCGGTTCCCCGAGCCGGCGCTGGCACTTGCGCATCGTGCCTCTGGTGCGTCGGCGCAGATTCTAACGTACCCGTCGGCGTTTACTGTGCCGACGGGAGGGGCACACTGGGAAGTTTTGCTCCGGGCGAGGGCTATCGAGACGCAGAGCTGGGTCATTGCTGCAGCGCAGGTGGGTCGTCACAACGAAAAGAGAGTAAGCTACGGGCACAGTCTAGTGGTGGATCCCTGGGGGAGGGTAGTGCTGCACCTAGGCGGTGTGGATTCGGACGGGAACCCCGATGACGGGTCGGATGGCACCGCTGTTGGCTTCGTGGATATCGATCTAGACCTGGTTCAGAAGGTTCGGGCAGAGATGCCTCTAGCAAGAAGAACGTGAGTCATCTCCCGTGAGCAATACCAAACACTGAATTGAGTGTCGGCCGCCGTTTTGACCATTCGCGCATCGGAGACTACCCATACGCCGGCATCCTTTATTCCCCGATTTGCAAGATGGGACTAACATGAGTCGATCAGAGACATATATCCCGAGATATGAACCCGCCATCCTATCAGCAACGGACCACTCAGTGGCAAGCGCCACAGATTCCTCGATCTCAAACTACTTCGTACTGGAACCGGATACGTGCCGGCAGATGAACCGTTAGGCTGCATTAGTGTGCATTGAAACTCGTCCAGATCGGAGATCGGTTAGCAAGCGAAGGGCTGGCTCAAAATGAGGAGCACTCACTGCCCTTTTGGTTCGTTACTGCTCGACGCCTTCAAGCCCTTTTGGTGCATCATTGGGGCGGCTCAGGGCTCGTGCAGATGAAGAGACACTTGGCCCCACAGGTTGATAAAGCAAGGTCTTGCATTTAAGCCAGCCAGCCAAGGTCGTACATTCAAGGCCTCGGTCGTAAGAGGCGGTACGATTCGAGACATAGCAATTTCACGGCTGCCGGGTGGGTAGGGTATTCCGGCAGGAGGCGATGGTTTCGTACCATGACTCTCGAGGTCTCCATGCTTTTGAATAGAAAAAGTAAAGCAAGAGCAAAGCAAACATGGTCAGCAAAGTTCCTCAACACACACACCTCCCCATGCTTGTACTCCGTGCGCAGAAAAGCATCAGAGGTACTTGAAGATGTCTTGATGCAAAGTAGAGGTGTACTCTCGATGACTGATGACTTGGTGGAAATGACCACTATCAAGTAATCCTAGGCAAGCAGGGGCGGGCGGTATATTCTCCAATATATGAGGCTGAAGAATAATATCAAGTGAGTTGGATCGAGGGGCGAAAAATATCCGATGTGACGAGGCAGTGGAACGAGGGCTGACGAGATTCCAACCCCTCAGACCCTATCGAGAATGAGGACAAAAAGAAGATCGGAGGAGGGAAAAAAGGAAAACATTTGGGGGCATTGCGATGTTGTGAAAGGCCAGGATCTACGCGGGAAACAATGAATTTGAATGGGGGCTTCCAATTTAAGCTGAGGTGATCTCACGCTGTCACCGATTATCAGCTAGTCACCGAGCTGGGAAAGAGCGTGGGGGCTGAAGACCAGGGAATGGGAGCAATGGAAAGAGCGTGGGTGGCTATGTCACATGTGGTAAACCGGCACCTTCTTCCGATATACCCTCCTCCATCGTCGTCGGTATCTCCTTCCGCGGCCCTTGTTTAAGGGTTGGTGTGTCGAATGACAACAGACGAGGGGACCTTTTCGAGCCGATATTACAGATATTGCACCATCAAAATCGTGAGAAAATGCAGTACGGAGAAAGGTAGCAAGATGCGAAGAAGACGCAAGGGGATCAATATCCCCTCGTACCCTGACTCGGATTCGCCGAATAAACGGGGGTGAGCAGCGGGCCGGATCGAAGCTGCAAAATGACATAACGCTACCGCAGCAGGTGCAGTCCTTTGTAATTTGGTTTTTGACGTGTTACAATGGTCACTAGTCTGTGGTCAGCATCGAATTCTTCCATATTTGGGTTCTTAAGCGATCGCTTGATTCATTGATTTGATGTTGACATGAGCGAGGCTTCGGTGTGCTGACATCAATTGATCTCACCTAAGACGCCGCCACTACTCCCTGGCACCTTGGGGCGTACGGTAAGTGGACCATAGTATCAGTATCATGGTGCAGTAGTAATTCTCCTCTGCGAGGTATTCATGCGCTCATTTGTCTCGATCGAGAGAGGAACATGTCTCAATGTCCGAGTGTCTGAATGTCTGACCCACACTGATCTACAAAGTAGTACACGGGCAGGCAGAAACACTGAGCCTGGGCCCCAGGTTGAGATCAAGGATATCGATACTAGTAGGAGACGATTCCGCTTGCTGTTGCAAGTCAGACATTGGAAGTGCCCAGTGGGATGTTAGTCGGCAGAGGACAACAACGACGACGACAAAACACCAAGCAGTGGCATCGATCTCACCGATTTCTTAGTAGTGGTGTACCTAACCGACTTAACAGATCAATGCAATGCATTGTACTTTTTTCTACTTCGTAGGTCTTGCGATCTGGACCCAAGCACTTTGAGACCGGAAAGCCATCCCGGACAACTGGGGTCAAGGGAGTGACAAGTGGAGGTATCAAAACAAGAGTGTACGAAGTAGGGGACGGTTCGTAGCTCGTAAGCATTAGACATTGACGGAGTGTCAACTTGAAGTAAATTGATTAATTGGCGATGGCGAGAGCAATTGTCTGACCATTTTCTTTAGTGAGTAACTTTTAATACCAAACACCAAGCGTTGAGAAAACAAAAAGACCAACCGAACATCCAACCTCAGACAAGTTAAAGCTGGAGCCTAATTTAATTCCCGATCTCATAATATCTCGTACGACCCTCCTGCTGCCGCGCAAACGATCGACGAGATTCAAGTCCACATGACACCATTCACTATTGAGGAGTAATTGCAGCTAATAATAATAACTACGAAGTACAGAAGATTAATTCGAACATCAATCCATCGATTGATCGGTCGTTCCTGGCTCGTCAGTGTCAACATCCCTGCAAAGAACCCGCCACAAAGCAATGGAAATATTCACAGGTCGTGCTTGTACTTCGTAGATTTCCCACGTTTTGGAAGAGTTAAATCTACTTCGTAATACGAGACAAATTACCAATTCGGTCCCCTGCAGAATAGAATGTTCGGGGGAGTTGTTTCTCAGTGAGGGGGAAACAGTTAGGGAACATTAATCATGTACCCTCCCGTCCACTCCCCCTGACCCTTGCTGTACTTGCTGTACCTTTTTCCCAGCCAGTGGCTACGAACCGAGTACTTTCCCAAGTTCAGACGGTACCTTCTCCCTCTGGTTCATCCACAAACCAGGCCCCCCGGTCCACCGCGGGAGACACCCGGGAAATAGCACCGCCAGGCGTCTTTTTGGTCCCAACGAACTGGTTCTCGGGAAGCTCGTTAAAGTGCAGCAACGCCCTGCATTAGCCCACGTCTTCTTCGCGCCAGCTGACGCCTCCCTGCTCCCTGGCACAAGTTCCACATCTTGTCACGTACCCCCTATTTTTGTTTGCATCTTCTTGCGCCCCCCTTGTATCAATCTCGCAAGGCATCAAATGGCAAGGAGGCGCAAGAGTAGCAAACAAGAAGAATAGAAAATGTATCAATACTCAAATTTATGGGGGAAGAAAAAAAGGGAAGAAAGGGGAAAAAAAGTAAACGGAAACAGCAAAAGTAACATCGGCACAATTTAGTTTGCAAGGGTTTCCTTTTTCGTCTGCTACAGAAGTATTTTTTTTCTCACCTCTCCAAAATTCTCATCATTTCTCAGAAAAAGAAATTTTAGGCACCCTCCTAAATTCCAGATTCGGTATTTCAAAGTAGGCATGGTTGTATCAATCCCCACCATTTCTCTGGCCGTCCCGGAACTACGGCTAGGTTAACCCCGAACAAAAGCAGTGTGCGAAGTACACAGCAGCACCCTTCGTACTTCGTCCTTCATACGAAGTACGCAAAATGGCCCATTGACTTTCTGTTTGGGCTTTTTTTTTTTTTTTTTTTTTTTTTTTTTTTTTTTTTTTTTGGCGCTCATCACCAAAAAGGGGGGGCAGACTTCGCTGATCCCAGGTGACGAGGGAAAATACGAGAGCAGTTTCCACCTTTACGATGCATTATTCCTATCACAGATCAACCGGAAAACATCAATCACCACCGGCTTCTCCTCCTTTGCATCCCCGGGCATGGTTCTGTCAAGCAAACAGATATGCTACTCCAGGAACCTGCGCCGCCGCCTCAAATATTGATGCTTCGTAAGTAGAAGGGGAGAGGGCAGACCACCCACACCCCCTGGCGGGTGGTTTGCTTCTTCCCCAACAAACGCCTTAGGTAGTAATATCACGAACAAGCAAAATCCCATCACATAGCCACTTGATCAAGTAGAAAAAGCAAACATTCTTTTTCCCCTTGGCGTTGCGAGTTTTCGCCGCCTACGAAGTAGACAAAAACGGCAATGCAAGACTACAGCTGCACAGACGAGACAAAGATAACAAAACATGCAGCAAGCAAGCAGCAAGCAAGCCCGATCCGGTAAACATGAACGCAAAAACGCACCCTTGTCAGGGTGACCCGTTTGGAGTTTTTCTTCCTTTTCTCGAATGGACATCCATTGATGCTTGCTAAAAATGGGACAAGGGGGGAGGGTGGGCAAGAACGGACCAAACAACGGCGAAATGTATTATTTGCTCTTTGTCCCTCGAGAAATTTCCTCGAAACATTTCGAGATCATCGCGCCGAATGGCTGCAACGTAAATCCCGCAGGAGGGAACTGGAACTGGGGAAAAACAATAGGGGGTGTGGGGGTTTATCAACCACACCAGTCACAGCCTCATCACCAACCCCCCAATTCGAACATTCCAATGGGTGGGAAAACGATACGATCAAAGGGCCTGGCCAAAAACTCTATCACCACTGACATACAACTTGTCATCCACCCACCTTCTTCCCTCTTGTATCACACGTTTTAGCGCGGCGGACCTGCCCGCGAAGTGGGAACAGCCCCCCCCCATCATCCCACACCCCCCCTCTTGTTTCCCGACGCCTGTTGACTTTCGTCCCGGTTTTGTTTGTAAAACCTCGTCATCAGACGTCTTTCCCATCATGCTTGCTTATTTTGGATCCTGTCACCCGGCTCTAGGTACCCTGGAAAGATCCGTTGCGCAGTATTCGTCTCATCTGGCACCTCACTTCATACTATGCGCGGCGGTGAAATGACGAGACCAAGGGAAGTCATAGTGTACTTCGTAGATATCCAAGGAAAAGGAAGAAGAAGAAAAAAAGACGGGAGAAAATTAAGGGAAAAAAAAAAAAAGATTCAGCTGTGTTAGGTAGAATGCCACCCGCATTGTCTCAGATGCCTCCTCGACCAGGATGTAATAACGGCCCATCTCTCTCGTCTTCCCTATTCTGACGTAGCCCCCCAAAACGGACCACCAAAATGTCTCTCTTTCACAAGACAAGCTTGAAGTCGTACAGGCCTTCCTTTTGCTTTTCTTGCGCAATGAGAAAAGGAAGCAAAAGGGCAGAGGGACAAGAGGAAGAAGCAATGTAGGCGGTCATGCCGACCAATTTGCGTAGCAAAAGATGTTGAAATACGATGTGATGCTTGGGCTGAAAAGGGAGTACTCGACACCGACGAGTATGCCTTGGGCGTGATTATCATCCCTCTGAAGCAGTCATACTTTCCATGTAATTGATGGTATATAACAGCAGTTCGAATGGCAGCTAAGCCACCCAACGCCTCGATCTGACAGGATGAGACAGGATAATGCAAGGGGAGGGGAAAAAAAGAAAGAAGAAAAGAAAAAGAAAAGGGCAGCAGCTACTTCGTAATAGGCAGACCACAAACCAGCATTCACCATGATCAAATTGATGCAGTCCTCACCGTCTCCGCAGGTTCCCTTTAAGAGACTAGTGAGATAGTGAAGAACAGGGGATACCACACTTACAGGGTCCTCTCATTCCATGCGAAGTACCGAGGAATATCAACTGAGATGCTCACGGAGCTCAAGCCAAGAGCTGAGTGACAAAACTAAGTGACAAATACCCTTCTCAGCCTTGCCCACCTGGATGGGTTGGTAGGTTGTGGCTCTCAGTTAGACAGCACTTAGCACAAACCTCTTACAACAATCATTGTGACTTTGGTAGACGTAGTGCCATGTTAGTTCATCGAACGTAAAAGTAATATTGTAAAGTGGCCCCTAATACAAAGTGAACTATGGAGGCAAGACATCTTGATAGGTACCAAGGTATGGAGGGGTTAAATGGGATGTGGGCAGCATGGTTAAGCGCAAGGAACCACAAACATAGACGAGGATGCGAATGAGAAAAGCAAAGTTATAAGAAAGCAAAGTTCAATAAATCTATGGATATGCAAAAGCATCTTGTTTCTTTTCCCATCCCGCCCTGTCTTTTTTTAATCCATCCCATGACATTGTAAATAAAAAACGAGTAGTTGCTTCAAGAAGGAGAAGAAAGGAAGAAAACAATAGGCCCAGAATCCCGAGATTCACCAGACATTGCTTCTACCCCAGTGTAATTAGGAAACAGGAACAGATCAATACGCCTGACCCCACCAACCCACAGCCTGTAGTCAACCGTGAATGCTTGTGAGGAAGGGTGCGACGTTTGCGATCTTTGGAGGATGGGGTATAGAGATACCAGCGGGTAGGGTTTGGGTATCTGGCAATTCCTCCAAGCGCGATCCGATCGCTAGCACACAAAAAGGGAAAACAATGAAACCATTAACAGAAACCACAAAATGAAACGAGATGTGGGCAACCCAAGCGATCCGCGAGGACGAAGAAGCATAGAAAACGTATCCAGCAATAAAAATCGGTCCTGTCTAGTGGGTAACGCCGTAAAACCAAATGATCCCTCTTCCGAAAAGAAAAGAAAAGAAAAAATCACATCATAAGAATCCCTCCTCTTTAACTCTTCCCTTGTTCCCAACCCCCCACGCTGCTGGGAAGCGATTTGGCACTGAGCCGATACATGTATAAGATCGATAGAAAGCGAATTAAAATGTCGTATCCGAAGACAAGCTGATCGAAAGAAAAATGAAATAAAAAAACAGGGCGAAAGTCGTACACGGCGATTGGGAAAGGTGTGTTGATACAGTCGTTTGCTGGCCCGGCCATAAGATTGATTAAGAGGAGTATTCGGAAGAGCTCGAGATGAGCTCAGCCGTAGGCCGGCGAGAATAGAATGCGTAAATCCGTCGCGGTCGGTGACGTTACTCGGGGGGCCAGGGCTCGAGCAGGCAGCAGGGCGAGTTTCGGGATGTTTGTTGCCGGCCGGTAGTACATCGGATCGCAGATATATCAGCGTCTTCCCGACTTATCGCGGCTTCGGCTTCGGCGGAGGCTTGGGGATTCCCGTAGTGTCATAAGCACCACGGCCCATGTTCGTAGGGCTTGAAGTCGAGTCGCGAATGGCCATTGTGATGTGGAAATTTGTTGTAAGATTCTGGATACGGTTGGAACAAACAGATTAGCCATTGCTCTCAGTAATCTTCGTCACGAAGCAAAAGTGTCAAAAATCCAGGGAAATAAGACCGTGTGTGGCTTTATAAAAAGGGCACACACAATCAAGCCCTTTGCGGAACCGCAACACACTGTTGCGCTGGGCAGCAACGGGCCTCTGTCGAGCGAGGCCATGTGCCCAGGCGCGCACTGCCGCGGTAGCATTGCTGTTGGGGAAGCTGAGGAAGAAGCAACGACGAAGCCACAAGACGGAGCATTCGAAATTCACGATGGAACGCCAGCACATCGCACAGTAACTTGGTACAGAAGTTGGTGACTCACAAATTATGGGGCCCGTCGCAGGACGACGTATCAGGAGTAGACGTGGGAGTCGACCGCAGGGAGCAGCTGGCTGCCCAGAAAGGTGATTGGTGGTCGAGGAAGTTGGGGGCGATGCAAGGAAGCCTTGCGAGCGCAGAGCGAAGAGCGGTGATGTCTTCGGAGAATATGATAATGGGAGGGGAACAAGGGCCTAGACCGGACAAGAGTTGTGCTTCAGTTCGGATGAGGTCGTCAGGTAGAATATATCCTATCGCCGAAGTTGTTGCATGTAGTCGGTTTGGCGCAGAGCCAGTTTGGAAACACCCTTTACTGAATGGCGGATCTCGGCGATAGAACTTATTCCTTTTTGTCTTTGATGTCCGGCAATGGTTGTTTTGGTGCGACAGCGCGAGCTGTATTATTTCCCTATCTTGGTCTTATAGGTGGTGTGGTCGGTCTTTGTTGTCCGTTGCAGGATGGAGATGTAAGGCACGTTGCAGGGCTGCAGGAGCGAAGCGACAAGTAACAAGGATTGGGTAGTGATAGAAAACTGGAAAAGTGGAGGCTGGCTGTTTATTATACACGGCGGGAACGAAGGCAGGAAAAGATAGAGAAATAAATGTATTAAGGATGGAATGAAGAGAAAACGAAGAAAGACAGGAAGAGAAGGGAGGCGTGTGATATTATAAGAACAAAACTGAGGACGTGCGACGACAGCAAAAAGGGATAGAGAGACTCATTAACTTCAAATTTTTTTCTTTTTTTCCCAGAGGGAAATCAGCAGCAAGGTAGGGGGGTGACCCATGCTGGGCACTCCAAGTATCTCTGTCGCTGGGAGATGAGCGAGTACAGTCGTACCTACGTCTTCATTTGCTCGGAGGAAAGCAGGGGGGGGTGGACGCCAAGGAGGAAGGGGTGTGGTGTTCTTACAAGTACTTCGTACTTCGTAGCTGGGACTGTTCCTTCCTGATGCTTCCTAGCTCCTGGTCTTCGTTGTCTCGTACCTTGCCTTGCCGTACGCCCACAACACTTTGAATTTGATGTATTCAATTTGGGCTTGGTGGTACTTTGTCTTGTCACTTACCGTGTCGCGTACTGTTTGCGGTACCATTCTCATGGCGTTGAAGTGAGACTGGAGTACCTCGTAAAGTAGAGGAGCGTAAAGGAGGCCGCGAACAATGAACTCAGTCCACTAATTACAGCCAGGTACTAGCGCCTACTTCGTACTTCGTATGGGTCCAGATTGTCTTTAGTACACGATATTCGACCATTTCACAGTCATTATACAATATCACTGGTACCGCCCTCAACATGAAGAGACCCTGTGCCGCTGGGAGAGCAAAAAGCAGAAATTGATCAGCTAATATCTCCCTAGAGTCAAGTGCTGTGCAGTGCTCTAGTTGTTGGTGGCTGGACAATTCTTCAGGAGCCCCTTGCGCAGGTACTCTCTTGCTCTGGATTTAGCTTACTTCACAGGCGAGTCCTGAATTCCTCCAGTTGATGGGGCCGAAGATTTAAGGGAGCTTCGTTAACTGGAATGACGGAAGAATGGACGCCTGGAGAAATGTGCCCAAGAAGCATGACACAATGCTTTTGGCCGCAACCAGTGTCTTGTTTCGCATGCTTCAGAAGTCCCAGAGCCTAAGGAGTAGGAGTGACGGGCTGCTGCGTGGATGGCACAAACTTCTCTTGCTAGGGATGGACCTCCCTCAACTGTGCAGCTTCACGAAGGGTGAAGACGTCCTTCACACTCCCTTAATAGTAAACGTATAATACTTGTACAGTGTCTTTTATAGAGTAACGGTACATCAATATACTCGTATCTCATGTCCCTAGCCAGGGATCCAGTCCACTCAGGGACAGGGATGAGCTTGTTTCAAGCAGTCGCCAGCCCACCGGGTCAAACTGGTCATCTTCCGAGCCACTGGGACAGAGGACTAGGGTGGGTGTTGTCCCAGCGTGCACTTTTAGCGCAAGCATTCCTGAGAGCACCAACCTCGTTGATGTACTTCGTACTTGTGGAGAGCTGTGACTTCGGAGAGCTCAGTGGGAAGGCACACTCTCATCACACATAATACCACGGGCAACAACCTCGGTGAATGCCACCGTACTGACAACACCAATCGACAAACTCTCCTCTCTCATCTGATGCAGACCGCGATACGTACGAGGAAGGTACAGCAGCGTCAATATGGCCTACCCAGACTGCATCGCCTTACAGGTACTTTTCTCGCTCAAAAGCATAGTGCGTAAGTCACAGTACGCTGCCAGACGAACGAAAATAAGCAATTCTCGCCTTTTGCGAGTGGCAGATTGACCCCTTTCTCGTAGCCTATACCTCGTAAGCAAAACCTCAACCTGTTACGGATCACTACCGCCACTGTATGGAGGTGGATTGTTTTCACCTCTCACCGAGCCTAGGCGTTCGTCAGTATCACAAGTAATTACACCAAATCACACTAAATCATGCAGCTGCCAACGGCATTCCTTAACAACATCGAAGAGATTTTGATTAATTGATGCTCTACACATTGTACAATACCGCTTCCATCAGCACGGCTAATGTCTGGTTGCTCCTACAACTCCCATGTCTGTATTGAGCTGTGCGAATAAATCTCGTTTGTTCAGCTTAGATCTATCTGATTTGCGAAATTTACAAGACCAAGTTGATGCCCGATGGATCCAATCAGCCCGAAATCTTTTTTTACAAAAGGAGCGGAGTCGCTGTCAGACTCGGGATACACCGATATCATTTTCTTTATCAGGTTCGGCAGTTTACAAGCCACCATGCAACAGACTGCTCACCCTACGCACCCATCGCGGGGCTTGTTACAATGGACTTCAAAGAAGAAAAAAGAAAAAGCTTGTGAACACCGAGAAATCAGTAAACACTACCGAGGAGAGCCAGTTTGGAATTTCCTGTACCTCCACAGGTGCCTTGATTTTGCCCGCAATCTGCTCGCGTCAGTACTGTAATCATCGGATGATTCCCACCCAACTAAGTGTAAACTTGGACGAACTACACACCGAAAATAACTAACAAGTACACGGCCTCCATAAGCCAAGTCCAAACACTATTAAGGCCCTCTCTCGCAAGATAACCAGTTCCTAACGACGAGAGAACAGAACGTGTAGGTATAGGGCTGAAGGGGGGTGGACCGTCGAGTCTTGACTCTCACCCACCAACTCTGCTATTATTAATAACTTGTGCACCCTCACTCGCTGCGTAATCTTCCGAATAGCGTCAAGAAGAGGGTAGAATGATCAATGCAGTGCTCCCCTCCCCTTCCACGAAGGCTCGCACAATATGATACAGCCACCCGATGACCGTTGACTGCGGTGTTGATCACAACAAAATATTACAAACACCAGATCTATTCCTGATCTCTACGAACTAAAAGCGACCATCCATGCGTACCACCACTCTAATCTGAATTGTAGCCAATTGCGAGTTGGTGATGGACTCCTCATCTGAAGGGGATATCACATAACCTGTGCCAACCACGCATTTTTGTTGGTCCACGTTTCCTAGGTCAATAAATGCAACAAGAACAGCCGGCTCCTTCGCGGAGATAACCGCCAGTCCATTTCTTGACGGTTGTGGAGCAGGTTGACAAGACTACTCGGGCGAAGCCTCTGTCACCCTCTAGTGATCTTTGTATTATTGCTTCGTAGACAAAAGGCTACTCGTCTCTGGATGGAGCAAGGAGAATAGAAAAAAAGAAAAAAAAAAAAAAAAAAACTTGGCATCAGACCCAAGCACTTGGTTGGGGACAGGGAGCCTAGCTCTGGCAGGCATCAACCTACGAAGTACGGAATGATTGGGCAAGGCTCCCGAGATCCTCTTCTCGGAGGGCTAGTTGATGGTCGAGCTCGTTGCTGAACAGGGAGCTTAGGAATAACAAGCACTTACAGTTTACGAGCTATCGATGGCTTCCAGCCAGACGGGTCCATGTTGGATCGGCACCAGGAGAAGGACGCTTATACGAGTTACCCGGGAATAAAGCACGAGCTTCCCAGGTGAAGATTGATCTGCCGGGATGGTATGGTTCGCTTCTCGGTCTTGTTAGATGGATAGGGAGTTGGTGGGTAGCAGACAGGGAAGTCAAATTTGAGAGAAGTGACGATTCGGCTCATTCAAGTGAAGAAGGAGTCCCGACCCAAGGTCCCGGGTCAATAGGGGGGCTGGGAATGAGGAACTCTCCTGAGGCTAGTATGGTTGTGGAGAGGGCTATCGAGTATTGGATCTAGTATGGAGTACGTGGCGCGCCGGGAATCCTCGATAATGTCTCCGGCGGCCTGCAAATGGAAATTCATGTCCAGGGGTGCCAGGTTAGCAGGGTCGTATGAAAATATGAGACGAAGTGCTGCTGCGAGAGCAGGGCATCGAACAGGGTGAAGAAGCCAGGCTCTGTGACGCCGCATACCTCAGGGCCCAGGGGTACCGAGAAAGAGGACGCCGAAAATTCCAACTCCGTTGATCCCGCCATAGTGTAAAACAGTGAAAGCTTCTCTTCTTCTGTGATAAATTCTGGGAGATGTGGATCCATTGACCCTGGTTGCTCCCTAGTGACATGGTCTCCGTGCTTGCAAAGGGACAGTACCTAGCTCGGGAGCTGGGCATGGAGTTTACGTCTGGTGTAACGGGATCGACCACGAAGTAGTGTACGAAGTACATCAATGGATACGATATTCATGCACTTACAAGCAATACTTCGTTCGAAGGAAGAGTGGTGGACAAGAAATGGTCTAGTTCGATGCATCGTGCTTCCCCGAAGCCACATCCAGACAATCGCTGATGGATTTACGTTACCATCCACCTGGAGGCAATCCGGCTGGCTGCACCCCTGGTCGAAAAGAAAAAAAAAATCGATCCGACCCTTGCTCCTTTGGTCAGCCTCAACTGTCGTGTCCACCCCTGCCACGAGGGATAGAACATTCTACCTAGTAAGACGAGCATGGGTTTACCGGCGCAATTCCGGTCAAGCCTGGAGTTATGCTTTTCTGGTCAACGAGGCGAGCTGGAAGAGGAGCCGCGGTAGTGAAGTGCCGGGTCTCGGTTTGGGAGGGCCCCAGGGAATGCTCAAAATTCCAACGCGAGATCCGCTCAGAATGCCCCATGCCGTTTGCAACATGATTGTCACGCCCCACATTTCCGCTCCCGAACTGCAGGAACATCTTTTTTAGGCCGAGGGCTGGGCTCGTTTGTAAACTGGAATTGATTGACGTTCCAAGACCAGGATCTCGCGTGCGGTGTACACTATGAAGGACTTGCCCAGTTTACAAAGCAAAGGAAGGTCCTGCACAACGAAGTAACAACGCGACCAAACGAACCCTGACAGAGTGCTGCCTGTTGTCACTGTTCCATCAATTTGATATCTCTCTCTAAGCCCTATTCGGGCGACCCCTTCCAATTGGCCAGTCCCCTTGCCTTGCAAAAATTCCAAAACCACCTCCTTCGTACTCCAAGTCAATGTACCTCGTACATTACGTTGTACCTCAGTATTCAAGTTGTGTGTATCCATCAATTGATGGTTTCTGATTGTACCTTCCCTGAGGAGGCTTAACTGGATCGGTGTGAACACGGTGAGGATCAACAATTGTCTTCACTCACCGACATCGAGGTGGATTAAGTGACCCGCAATGGCAAGGATCCATTTTTTTCTTTTCTTTTTCTTCTCTCATCCCAACAGCTTCAACATCAAGACCATCGTTGAAACAGCGGGCTAAGCTTCTGATTGGCGCCCTTCCTTTTCAGATGCAGCTCTCGAACAAAGAGGAAATTGAGAGCAAACATAGCCCTGAATTTCGGTGAGAAAAGGCAACAAGGAGGACTGGAAAGTACTTCTTCGTATCAGCTCGCAGACCGTGTCGGAAGGAGGGATGGCAGTCTAAGATGTCATTCCCTAACAAGTCGATACCCGGCAACAGACATCCACCAGAGAACAAAGTGCAAAGTGCAATGCGAAGTGCAACTGCAACTAGCGACAGAAGGTCAACCTGCCATGCGACATCCCATGTGACGAGTCAACGGGTCTTCCCGTCGCGCCTTCCTGTCACATCAGTTCGAACATGCCCAAGTTCGTTGGTTGTAAAGTGTGCAAACGTGTTGGGTGTTACTGCCTTGCCTGTTGCTTGTGCCGTCTCCCGCCAACAAAACGACTTCTAATCTACTTCGTACTGGGGCGATACATCCATTGAGCTGTTTGCACCACAGAAGTTCTTTTTCTCTGCATGGAACGTTTCTAGAACAGGGGCAAATATTCCAAACGATTAGCGCAATAATAGGGCATGCTTCCTTCCAACGCACGAGCGGAGTGCCATTTGGTACCCAGTGTGTCCCTAGCTTTCCACACGGAATACATTAATTACCCTCTGAAACTGAAGAGGAAGGAAAGAAGGGAAATCAAGCCGGGAGAGGCGTGAGCGGATCCATCACTCACATGAATGGGAACACGTTGTCACCTGCACGAAGTAATAGTACCAAGTGACCCCTTTCCCATTTGTTGAGCCAGCCTTCCTCGGTCAACGAGATCTTACAAATCTCTGAGCGCTCAAGGAGAGGCGAGGCTTGGAAGAGAGCAGAGGGCGCAGGACATTCTAACCTTAGACACTGGCCGCATATCTGTAATATTGCAGATTCCATTACACGGCGACGACGCCATTAGTAAATCAATTCATGATTGATCAATGGAACCTAGGGCATCTCGACGATGTCCATATGCGGATATTAAAGTGGCTGGCCCGAGGTCAGGCTCTCTTGCGGTCCGCTGTACAGTTTGATACGTTCACACGTGTCCAGCCTCCCGAATGGCTCTCACTCTCCTTGTAAACTGCACTACAACTGTTCCTGCGTTAGTTGGAGGAAGACGATACCAGACAGGGTTAGCATCAATTTGCCCATTCCAGAAACCTGGCGATCAGATCTACTGGGTACTAGTACAGTGCAAACATCGTTTCCGAACTCCATCAGCTACTTCATACTTCTGGACCACTCTTCGATCAGGGGGTCGTTCGCCCATTTTACACGTTCCCCACCAAAGACCACACAGCACTAGCACTTTGAAGACAAGCGCAGAGAGTGTGAATAGTTTAGCACGAAGTTAGGGAGGGAGGTAATTCGCAAAGCTCCCAATGCTTGCCCACTGACTCCATTGATCACCATCGGTGCCCGGGCCATAGAGGCCAAACAGAGAGCCGGAAAAAAATAAAAGGGTAAATTTGCCCCGTTATTAACCCCAGACTTGGCAGGGTCATTGATTTGAATATACTCCAATGAAGACGCTCACCAACCAGGCGGCGCAAGAAGAGATAGACACCACCGAACCCACAAGCCCCACAGCCAATGACGACTCGGCCCTATCCCTTCTGCCCTCCTTTGAGTCAGGAGTTCGCATTGTACAAGAATCATGTGATGGCGGAACGAACAACCGCCGGCCGTCCTCTCTACGAACTCTACGAAGTATTTCGTATGAAGACGGCTTTGATGGCTGGAATTGATAACTATGCTGTTCAGAGCGAACAGATTACCATGGTCGTTGTCGAGGACGAGATTCAACACGATGTCGTGATTCATCAGCCCGGCCCAGGCAACTAATCGGTCCATGCCTGCCCATGTCCACACCATGCCATGTCTGGTGGAGCACCCAAGGTCAGTGTACGAAGTACACTACCTCATAGACTCCGGCTCGGCAGTACTTGGGCTCGTGCCTCGATCCCTATTCCGTGCTTCAGAGCCCCTCACACAGCACCTCACAAGGTAAATTTGATGGATCCAACCGCACATGATGGCAATAAGCAGTGCCATTGTATTCCGTACGCACTGTAAGGAAGATGGACTCGGTGATGCCATAGATGGACAGCTTGGATGAAGTCTAGCACTAACCGCACCAGTTTCTATACTACGAAGTAGGGGGTAGCTGGGCGTGATTCTTCCCAGACTGTGCACGCTAACTTCGTTTGGAAGTGAGGTCAGTACCAGTTCGAACGCCCCCTCGTCCCACTCTCATTTCCTCGACCGGCCCAGACGGGTAGGTCCCGAGAGCCTGTGTCCACTCGGCCCTCTTGCGCCCCAGACAAGTGTGGATTTCCCCTGTGCCCTTTGACATTTCGATGCCTGGAGCGAGCGTCGTAAACCAAATTTGAAGGATCCCAACATCTTCCCGTCACCTCGGTCCCAAAATAAAGAGAGATGGCCTGGCTAGCCTGGGCGCCGGCAAGTATGAGGCCACCCGTGTCGAACCTCAACTTAACAACTCCTCGGGCCTACGGCTCATTCTCAAAAGACCAGTGTTACGGCTGAGAAGCACACGCATATGTGGTTCAGTCGATTCCAAAGGTCATGCAGGCAGGCTGGCCAATCCCGGCCTCGACTTATTAAGGTCAAGACACCAGGAAGAAAATCCACAGCAGTGCACCCAAAGGCCTAACTAGAGGTGGCTAGTGGCTCACTAGCCTCCGTAGGTCTCGCGATTACACTACAATAGCATAAACTAAACGTTTCCAAGTCCTCTGTGCCAACGCTATGAGGTAGCATCTCAAGGAATCCGAATCCACCTATCCGATCCGTGTGGGCGGGAAATTAGGGGCCGAGGTTCCCCCCCAGCAACCTGCCCGTTCCTGAAAGGGGAGAAGAGTCTTGAAAGGGAAACCCCGTGATTAACTTGTGGTGCTTTGCAGGGATGGCTTCCAATTCTTCACCTTCCAGAAGAGCCAGTGCGACTGGACCACGCGAAGGATCAGGGGCTAAATTGAGCTCATCCAATCCAATGCCCCACCCAGCTGGCGACAGACCCTTTGTCCTACAATCCTGAAGCATTGCCTTTCCCCCTTGGCGAAACGTGTTCGACAGGCAGGCGTTGTAATAAACTACATGTAGCAAATGCTAGCTCTGCCCAGTGCTCACCAAGCAGGTACGACACTTCCATCACGACGTTACGAAACACACGACGAAAGGACTACGAAGTACTTTGTAATATCCATTGCCAGGGGCATGCTGTTTGGCTCGGTGAACCCGTCGTTTCTGGGGTTTTGCTTGCAGGGGTGTACGGGTTGCCAGGCATTGCACCCAGAGGGCCATTGACTCATAGGCTACATCAATGAGTGTAGTGTAGAACCTCTCCAGAAGCTGGGACGCGTATCCGAGCGCGGGAATTAGATTGTTGGTGCTCCAGCCTTCATACGAAGTATTAATAGCCCAACCACTCCGTACCTGCAGCAAACTTGCTGTCTGGAACGGTGTCCCATATAATACGATGTGTACATGCTTCGTACAGATACGCGGGAGTGAAGAAACAGAGAAACTACTTGGGGGCCGGAAGATGTCAAGCGAGCCTCATGGCACCGGGGATGGCTTCCGCCTTGCAGCTACGTTGCAGGAGTTCCACGCGCGTGCTGATCATTCCGAAGCAACAGCACGGGCTAATTTTAAAAAATTTTCTCATGTTCCTTTGTTGCTGATCGCTTCAGCCTCCCTTGCCAGGCAGGCAAAATTTTAGGGCCAAGGAATTTCGAAATCGGAGAAATAGGGAGTGGCTACCGACCCGTCTCACCTTGTTGGCCGAGCCAGCCTCCCCGAACGCAAGGACTTCTCAAGATCCACTCTCTGACAACGGCCATCGATGGCATGCCCTTGACGTGATGCCGCAGGGAGGATGAGGGAAAATAACGAGGGAGCCACCTGTGACGCATTTGTGATATGAGTGCTCAACCTCGTTGCATAGGAACGGGCAAACTTGTTTGATGGATATTATTGATCTCCGGAAGATGGTGGGAACGAAGGGGCAAGACGGGACGAGAAAGAAATTGACGGCAGGCGGGAAAAGAAGGACTGCCGGTATTAATTATTGTCTCGGGAAGGAGGAGAACTCCAGATTTTGCCGACGTCCTGGATTTAAGTGGCATATGTTCGTGTCACGGTCATCTGAGACTGGGCCACGAAGTGTCCCAAACATTTACTTTCTATGAACTTCCAGAAGAGCGACGACGAGCCTGAAAAGAAGCTCTTGATCCTATCTACCAGTCCACTCCCACCAAGACTAGGCGTGAGAGATACGGCTCGGCTCTATGAACCCCAATAGACAAGCGGGATCTCGTCGCTCTGGATCGATACACGTCCCGTCCATATCCCGTTAACCAAAGGTCTCGCGCATATTAATTATAATTGCGCCCTTACTTGGCGAACGGATGATGAAGGAATGTTTTTCGTGACCGGTGAGTGCGCGGACGTCCATCAAAATAGTACCTTGGTTCGGTGAGTTACGAGTAATATTATCAGAAAATTTGCCCTCATTGAGAGGCCAAGGAGCCGGCATGAAGGGTGAAGTTCAACCCAAAAGGGCAGTGCGAGAGCTGTCTCATTGCCCAAAGAGGACCAGAATACGACCTCGATATGCGACTCGTTCCTCAGACTCTCGACGTATGGTTGGGCACTTTTCTCTTTCTGGACTTACCACTTGCTTGATTACGACCCGCGAAGCAGCGATACTGTTTCCTGATCTCCAGAGATGCGACGAATAATACCCCGTAATTCCAAGGCAGAAGAGTACCCCGGATCGTTCATGCGAGGTACTGTTTTTTTTTTTTGCTTCTTTTTTCCCTTCCCGCATATCCGTGGCTCCCGGCGCGTGGAGATCGCTACACACCCTCCGTCATCGTCGGTTAGACGACTCGGCAATTTGAACGAAGTTTTATGAGGGAATATGTCCATTCATCTTGGATATATTAAGAGGTTTTTTTGGAGCCGGGGAGAGAAGACAAATCCCTGGTAATATACGTGATTTTGGATGGGTGATTTGTATTATGTTTATTACTGAAGAATGAACTGAAGTATTATGAGAAAAACAATAGAAAAGCCTGCCTACTCCGTAAGTTTTCCTTGCGAATGTACTTCCCGGCGGGACTACAAGCATTCCTTAAACACGTATTTTGGGAAGAACGGGCAAAAGCTGGTCAGGAGAACTGTGACAGTGATGCAAAGGCTTGATTTGTGTGTCCGGGCCTCCTTCGCTCAGTCATATTCCACAAAAGAAGAAAGGAGGTCTGGATGCCCTTCTTGTTACCATCGCCGGGCGTTCCTGCGGCGAAAATCTACTTCCTCGTGTTCTAGTTTAGTTTCCGCGGGCGCCAGAGGTCCTGATACTCCTCGATTGACGTAGTCGGCGGTTCTCGTACACGTCCAATTGCCCACTCCCTCCGTCGCTTTCGTACATGAGGCGTAGATGAAGAGTAAGCCATATGCAAGGCATCGTGCAGAGAGCACGTTGTAGACTGAATGTGCAGTGGAAAAGCCAGAGCATTCTTGACATCGAGAAGCCTGGACACCGCCATGAGCAACCCAAGGCAATCCGTAGTTCTAAGTTGACCACGACATCTCACTAGTAGGCCCTCTTGTCGATATTACCCTACTTTTGCCGATCAATTCCAAAGCATATTCTTCGAGATTCGGATGTATCGGGCATCCCAGAGAGTATCCCCGTCAATATACTGAGAAAGTGAGAGGTGTCGCTTCCACCTGAATATGGAACTGATGCGAGCCAGCAGCTATGTTCTCTTCTTCGCCACTTTTATACCCCGTGAATACTGTCTTCCATCCTGACCTAACCGGACCGCGGTGATATATTACATTGTGTAAGGCTCTTGGTTCGGACCTCAGCGTTAAGGAGATCCCCTTAAGAACATCGTAGAAGCCAAGTAGCTGCCTTCATTACTAGAACAGCACGTCTTGGACGGAACGGCGGCTTTTTTTTATCAGCCCGAGCTATTCCAACGGGCGGCGATCGTCTGCCTCTTGTTAAGTGGTTGTTTGTCTGTTCTCTTTGGGGGTGTAGCTAGTCCCCAGCGTAATGTGCTACTAGAGAACAGTCTGTCCCGTTGAAGCTCTCTGTCCTTTACCCTTGAATCATTCTGAGCACTTGGTCTTGCCTAATCCTCAACACAATCTTGTTTTTCACGAATTTTGAACTCACTGAGAATGAATCAAGAGGAGGGCTCAGTTAGAAGAGACCATGGTGGTATCAACTTAGTAGTGATATCAACTTAACGCAATGATATCAACTTAGCAACTGGCCCCTTTCCATCCGTGACAGAGAGTCTTCTGAGATAGGTTGCATTTGGGTATCTTGTAGACATGCAAGACTAGGAAGATCAAGGTATTTGATACTTAGGGTATGATTCAACTTATAGACATCCCGCAAATACAAAAATCTATAGCTTGAGAATATGGAAAAGAAAAGCCAAGGGGAGTGAATGATGATTCACTCATTGTTGTAACATGAATAGATCCCGGACGTCACGAGAAGTTTAATCCTCGACGTCGATAACGAGAGTCGAGATTCCTCCGTTCATCTTCTATTCCGCCACTTTAAAGTCTTCTTAAATGTACCGTGTCTAACGACAAGGACAATGCGTATTTAAGCTAGAATAATGTGTTATCGGGTACTTTTCTTGCTGTCCTCCAGCATCTTGGAAGGCCCTGTTGTCAAGTATGGGATCGGTTAGCCATCGCCTAGAATGACAAGAAGTTTACAACTGCAAAAAACTACCAATGCCCTAAATAGAGAGCTACCCAGCGAATGTATTGGGTTAGAATAGTATATAGAAAGTCGCAATACGGCCACTATCTAGAGACTTCTCGCGAGAATGATTTCCCTCTACTGGCAAAGGCAAATTTGGCTTTGTGATTTTGAAGGATAGACGACTGGATATTTGTGACGCATCTTGAAGTGTCTTACTGCGTCTGATTCAAGTTAACCTCGTAGAAAGTTTGGGGTTTACTGGTGAGGCGTAGAAGTTAAAGAAGTTAATCACCGTGAAGTGTGTTGAACTCGGGCAAGTTCACTTACACGCGGACTGTGTCGATATCGGCAAATCATACTGTGCCCAAGACACTCGAAGCTCCGATGACTAAGGTAATTCAGGACGTTGTGTTGCTGGTGATGATCCTCATTGGGCGGGGTGCCAATAGCAGCCTCGAGCACCTGCCACACCGAACCCCGCCACGGGACAACCTCAAGCTGCCAGCCTGTATCCGTCTGCTCCATTTCTACGACACACATCAGCAACAAAACAGCCGTAAAACGGAACGTACTCACTTTAGTCCAACCGAGCCCTCTCCTCGACCGACGACGTCCCGCCGATCCTAGTCGAGAAGCTCCAAAACCGTGATGTCCATCATCCAGCAGCACTCCGAGGCGACGCTCGGCGACGCCTGGCGCACAATCAACATCGATGCCCTAGAAGAGGACTCGCCCCTCAACTTCGATACGTCCACATTATCTCCTCCGCAGCCCGAAATCTCCGAAGGCGAGGTTCGGGGGCTGGCCCAGCAGGTCAGGCAGCTACTTAGGGGTGGTGACGCGGAGGGTGCGCTCAGGGGGTGCTTGGAGTTTCCGGTTTATAATGGCAGTGACGCCGCAAAGGTAGGTTGTTGATCTCTTAGTGCTAAGTACTCCAATAGGGTGAAGGCTTGAGCTAACATGACCTTTGTCTTTGGTAAATAGGATGCGCACTTGCAGACCATCACCGAGGTACTCCAGTCGATCAAGGCGAGCGAAATGACCCCTCTACTTAACCGCATCTACGCATCGGAGGGAGGAAGTGAGCTCCTAGATGTTCTCGTGAAATACTTGTATGGCCAAATCACATTATTCAAACTGCTTCCTTCGAACTCCGCTAACGTTCGGTGTGTCAAAAGATACAAGGGCATGGCTGCCGGATCCGCGGGGCCCGGGCCTAGGAGTCCTACCCGCGTTGTTCCCCAGGCCACCGGCGGTTTCAGCCAAGTAGGTTCTAGGCCGGGCGCGGCGAACGAATCTGTTACCGCTGCGATGAGCGTGCTTCTTAGCTGGCATGAGAAGGCTGTCGAGGTTGCTGGGCTGGGGTCGATTGTGAGGTGTATGACTGATTTTAGGAGAGTCTAGACAGGATGTGGGATTGAAGCATTTCTTGAGCATACAATGGATGGGGAGGGCAAAAAATGCGGGTTAGCAGAGACTTGGCCAGGCGTTTTCAATTGATTTCGTAGTACATGTTCAAGTGCTGTCTTGGTAAGGCCCATCATGCCGATGATTTCTGTTATTCATGTGCTTTCTATGGCTGGTATTGTTGTTACATGCAGGCTATGCCCGTGGCGTGGTTTGTAGAGATATGCAAACCCCATGCGGCTTTATACAAGAAGGTACGTTAATCAGATCCCTTGCTCCCAGCTTATTTTTGTTCCAAGACATCCTTGAGATTGAGCTGGCCACTGCCCCTTGCCAATGGCTTCGCTTGATTCTCGCCTTCACGCCATCCAATCATATATATAATCCTAAACGTGGCCGGGAGACTGCCATCCTCGTTTCCGTGAAGCTCGCGGTAGATAGCCTCACCCGCGAGGAGAACGTCTCTCGCAATGGGCCCCATCTCTCGACCCAAGATTGCGTTACCCTCGCCCATGGCCTGCAGATCCTGCATCAAGGCGAACATGTTGGGGTAATCAACGATGATGTCATCGACGTCGACAGTCAACATCTTGAAGCCAGCCTTTTGGAGCAGGCCGCCCACATCTCTTACATCGGCTAGGGGGGATACATGCGGGGAGATGCCGCCCAGCCTCTCCTGTTCCGCAAGCTGAAGCGACGTGCGAAGCTCGAATAAAGTGTCGCCACCAAGCATCGCGCCCATAAAGGGGCTATCTTTTTTCAAAATGTTATTGATCTGCGAGAGAACCCCGGGAAGATCATTGATCCAGTGCATGCTGAGCGAGCTCAGCACGAGATCGAACGCCTCCGAGTCATACGGGAGACTCTCCTCATCATCGAGAACTTGGCGCGTAATGTTCAACTCCTTGTTGAAGGGTAAGTCGGCGTCACGGTAGAGCATTTTCTCGGAGGAATCCGCGGCGATTAACTCGGTAACTCTTTTCGCGATGGGGTCGGAGATAGGATTGGCTGGGTCCGGGTCGGGATTCTCTCTGGTGAGGGCTCGGGCTATATTACAGGAATTGGCGCCTAGATCAAGGACCTTGGGAAATTCCCGCTTGATATCCTGAGTTGAAGCTATCGTTAGGAATTTTCCATGGCCCTAGGTGCGAGCCCAATGGCCAGCATGAAATTAGAGACTACAACGTACCAGCAGCCTTTCGCATAGCCTAATGGCGACTTCATCCTTGAGGTAATCTGCCACCCGACTAGTTTCTACATCTGATGCAGCGCGCTCCTTCTGAAGCCATTTCGTCCGCCGATTGAAGACTTGGAACCTGGGCGCTCCAGGTGCTTGTGTCGCGAATGCCCGCCGCATGCAGACCAAGGTATCCAGCCGTAATCTGGTCGCCGGGCGGAGGAATCGCAGGGTTTGGCTCATGGTGGGCAGGGAGTTGGATTTCAGTGCCACCACATCTGCGTGCGGGTAGGCAGGCTCCCTCGAAGTTGCACCTTGTTCTCTGGGAGGGGCGGGCGAATGACGAGGAATTAATTCATAATAATTGATCTCGAGGTTCAATCTTTCTTGGATGGGTTATTTTTGGTTGATTGGAGCTCTTATCGATAAGCGGCGGGAGGCACAAAGTAGGAATTGATTAACGTCTAATATGGAGTAAACGGGGCAGAAACGGGGGAAAACAGAGGGGGGAACTTGCATAATTGTAAACGCACGGTCCTGCAATTCAAAATGTCAAGAACGATTGAGTCTGGATGAAGAATGCTACGAAGTACTTCAGAGGGATCTCTCCACTTCTGCGGTCACGTTTTCTGGGTCCAGACTCTGGACAGACATGAACCTACTTGGCTTGGATTCAGCAGGTCTTCTTTCTTGGAAGCTTTCCTGACACGGACTGATGCGACAGAGAAGAAGCCTATAGTCCCTTTTGTGCTGCTTTCCCCGTATATATTGCTATCCCGGCCTGCATTACGACGTACAGCGCGTATCGACCCCCCCCTTTGTCGCTGATCACTCGACCCGACGACATTAGCAACGACAGCTGGAGTCGAGTCCCAACATCCCCACACGACGAATCCCTCTCTCGATCGACGACTCATAGAAGAATCTCGGCTGTCGAGCTGCATACCAGAGGAAGAGTTCTCCATACCTCTGCACTGACGTATTTCGCGACACATTTCAAGCGAATTGGATTACTTTACTCTATTCCTCGAGGGAATAGTCGCACGCTGGTCCGGGTGCCCTGTTAGGTTGAATTACATCCACCTTTACCGTGACCCCTATTTCCCGACATTCCCGACATCGCATCTTCACAGAAGACGACGCCCGCAACCTTCCTCCGACTCGAAGCGCCCGGTACTCCATCCGACGCCATAATCATTGCTTTTGGGGAACCTGGCCCTGTTGGACCCCACGAATTTATTTTCACCCCGAGGTCAGACGCTCATGGACTGCTAGTTCGTGCTGGAAAGGCGTGCGTATAAGTGGTGGTCTCTTTGGTCTCGCAAATCTATAGAGCCTGTTCATCGTAGGCAGATACGGCTACTCTGTGCAGTAGATCTTAATTTTGCGAAGGGACAAGTTCGAACCCAAGAAGACGAACGCGATCCGAGGCTTCCCCTCATCGGCCTAGCATCCGTACACCATGTCAAGCTCAGGGGGCAGTTTTCTCGGCCGTTCGGCCAACAGCAACTCCAACATGCGTGGCCTCGTGCAGTTCATCGCCGACCTGAGGAACGCTAGGGCCCGCGAGTTGGAGGAGAAGAGAATCAATAAAGAACTGGCCAATATTCGGTGAGCAACGGTTCTTGGTGGATTGTGATGCGAGTCGCGGGGAGTTTCTGTATACTAACGATGCGCTGTTTGTATAGTCAAAAGTTCAAAGGTGACTGTCGACCTACTTCCTGCTATGTTTGGCACACGGGACCCTCGGAGTGGTCACTAACATGAACGCGTTGTCTTGTAGATGGGAACTTGAGCGGGTACCACAAAAAGAAATACGTGTGCAAGGTGTGTATCCTCCGTCCGCCGCCCAAGTTGTGCGATGCCAATTGACACGCTGCTGATTCTCGGGTAGCTTCTCTACATATATATCCTCGGCTGGAACGTCGACTTCGGACATCTTGAGGCGGTGAATCTTATTTCGGCCAACAAATATTCCGAAAAGCAGATTGGCTACCTTGCCATGACACTGTTCCTCCACGAGAAACATGAGCTCCTGCATCTGGTCTTCAACAGCATAAGAAAGGACCTCCTCGACAATAATGAGCTGTTCAACTGCCTCGCTCTCCATGCCATTGCGAACGTAGGAGGCCGGGAGATGGGCGAGGCTCTGAGCGGGGAAGTTCACAGGCTCCTGATCTCACCGTAAGCAACAGGAAAAAGACACCCGACCTAGCTAGTAGCTGCGACTTGGCTCATGTCCTCGAGAGGCTAACCTTCAAACTAGTGCCTCGAAATCGTTTGTGAAAAAGAAGGCCGCTCTTACGCTCCTGCGGCTGTACCGCAAACACCCCGATATCGTCCAGCCGCAATGGGCAGAGCGTATTATATCGTTGATGGATGATCCGGACATTGGCGTTGCGCTCTCTATCACATCACTCGTTATGACACTAGCCCAAGACAATCTGGACCATTACAAGGGAGCGTATGCTAAAGCTGCGGCAAGGCTAAAGCGTGTTCTTGTAGATGGGGAGTATACTCAAGACTATCTCTACTACAAGGTCCCTTGTCCTTGGCTTCAGATAAAGCTTCTCCGCCTGCTTCAGTACTTCCCCCCATCCGGTGCGTTCTGCTATTATTCCCCATACATGCCATCTTATTCCCAGCCTATGGTGAAATTGGTTGCTAATAATAGAGCCTATAGACGACACTCACGTTCGTACCATGATTCGGGATTCCCTTCAAAAGGTTCTTGATGTGGCTATGGAGCCGACCAAGAACGTCCAACAGAACAACGCACAAAACGCTGTCTTGTTTGAGGCTATTAACCTCATCATTCACCTCGACACGGAAGAAACGCTAATGAAGCAGATTTCATCGCGTCTAGGCAAGTTCATCCAATCACGCGAGACCAATATCCGATACCTTGGGTTGGAAGCCATGACCCATTTGGCAGCTCGCGCGGAGAACTTGGATCCTATCAAGCAGCACCAAGAAATCATTCTCGGCTCTTTGAAGGACAGGGACATCAGTGTCCGGAGAAAGGGACTCGACCTCTTGTACAGCATGTGCGACTTCACCAACGCGAGGGTTATCGTGGGCGAGCTTCTCCAATATCTTCAGAATGCCGACTTCGCCATCCGGGAAGAGATGGTGCTCAAGATTGCGATTCTGACGGAGAAATACGCCACCGATATCAAGTGGTACGTGGATATCTCGCTAAGGCTGATTGCCATGGCCGGCGATCACGTTAGTGATGAAGTTTGGCAACGGGTGATCCAAATCGTAACGAATAACGAGGAGCTCCAAGTGTACGCCGCGCAGCATTCGCTCCAGTATGTCAAGCAAGACCACTGCCACGAGACCTTGGTCAAGATTGGTTCTTATATCCTCGGCGAATTCGGCCATCTTATTGCGGACCAGCCCAGATGCAGCCCGATCGAGCAGCTCCTTGCTTTACAGGGAAAGCTCGGCGCGTGCACTTCCAGCACGAGGGTCATGATTCTATCGTGCTTCATCAAATTCGTCAACCTGTTCCCCGAAATTAAGCCTCAGCTCATCAACATCTTCCAAATCTACAGCCATGCGATCGATGCCGAGCTTCAACAGAGAGCCTGCGAATACTTAGCTCTAGCGCACATGCCGACCGACGACCTCTTGAGAACAGTGTGCGACGAGATGCCGCCGTTTCCCGAAAGGCAGTCTGCCCTGCTCTCGCGTCTTCACCAGAAGCACGCGAATACTAGTGATCGGAGAACTTGGATTGTCGGTGGCAAGTCGGCGAATACTGACGCAGCCGAAGTTGGCATGGTTAACAGTGGCGGCCTGAAGCGGAGCTTTAGCTCGGCGGCGGCCGTTAAAGCTAACGGCGGAGCAAATGGCGGAGGTGCGAACGGTCACGGAGGTGGCATAGGAGGAGGGGCAAGTGACCTCGCCGGCCTCGACATGTCCAATATCGGGTCGGCCGAGCCTAAGATGCTCAAGGCGCCCAACCTGGCCAGCGCGGCTCACTTGTCACCAGGGTGGGAGCCGGGCTATAACAGGCTGCTGATCCGGTCTGACGGTGTCTTGTTCGAGGACGGTCAGATCCAGGTTGGTGTGCGGTCCGAGTACCGTGGCCAAATGGCGTGTCTTATCCTGTACTTCAGGAACAGGACACCGGCATTTATGGGCTCGTTCACAACAACACTGGACCTCGACGAAAGCGAGAAGAAGAATCTCACGTGGGACGTAAAGGGCCTTCCAGAGAGCAACATTTCCCAGGGAGCGCAATCCCAGCAGGTCATCATGTTCGAGGCCAAGCACGTGTTCGAGAAGAGCCCGACGATCCGAATCAGCTACCTAGCCGGTGCGCTGCAGGCGCTTACCTTGAAGCTCCCCGTGGTTATTCACAAGTTCATGGACCCTGCCGACCTTTCGGCCGACGACTTCTTCAAGCGGTGGAAGCAGATTGGCGGCGCGCCTCGCGAGGCGCAGCAGATCTTTGGGCTTTCGCATAGCAGGGATGGAGACCGCGAGCTCACGGAGGGATTCCTGAGGAGGATCATCGAAGGGTTCCGGTGGAGGATCCTCGAGGGCGTGGATCATAACTCGAAGAACTTTGTCGGAGCTAGCGTGCTTCATACTTCGCAGGGCGGCAAGTTTGGTTGCTTGATGAGGTTGGAGCCGAACTATGGCACCCAGGTGAGTAGCTTTCATCCTTTCTTTTCCCCTACACCCTTATTCTACCCTTAACGATACCAACGGCTCCTTTTACGAATGGCATACTGATACCGTAAATCTTCTTAGATGGTGCGTCTGACTATTCGGGCCACCGATGATATCGTTCCTGGCATACTACTTAAGTTGATGGAAGAAAGGATAGCTGCTGGCCATTCGAACCAGCCGGAGATGAGGGGGCCCCAGATTCCTACACGAACCGAGATATCAGATGCGTTTAAGAACGTCATGGTAACATAGGGTGGATGTGTGGATGGTGGAAGGAAGGAGAGGTGGTATTGAATTGTACACATCATTGGACGAGTGTCTCTTTCTTCAACTTGCATTTCTATGGAATTGACTCTACCGAAGAAAGAAGTATGTATCTCTTAATTATTGCGCCATGCCAGTCAGAATAAGATATGTTAATACATGCATGTAAGTGGAAGTATCGAAGGCGGGAGTCGCCGAGAAGCGCATGGTGATCATGGCAAGCTGAGGGAATCCACGACGGAGCATTGTGAGTGACTCTTTGAATGTTTAAATCATGACTTCTAAAACTTGTCACTTGACGTGGTCCTCCTTCCTTTGGTTTGCCTCCTCGCTTGACATGTTCGGGGTGATGGGAAGCTGGGATGGTAAAGAACCGAACCTGCCATGGTTCACATTGTTCATTGTTGCTGTTGCCTCTCGAGACGGTCCCACTTTGCCTGGTTGCCCTTGCGTCATTCACAATATTGGATGGGCTGAAGCTCCGCCTATCTTCTATGCCAACCCGAGGCGTGGGTCATATTCCTGAATGTTGATGTTGGCGCTATTCTTCACTCTCCCTCACCATCACCTCCAGATATCTTGGCCACTTTCTCGTCAAGCCTCCTTCGTACTCATCAAGTATCAACCCCCAAGAAAACCCTCGCAAAAAAATACGAGCATGTTTTGCACGTCGAAGGAGTCAAACCCGCCCACTGAGACAGGTATCGACGCAAAGCCCAGCAAAGGCAATGTCCTGAGACCGTCGACAACTTCCGAATCCAACATGGATTGGAAAAGGGTACTTGATTTGGTGGACGTCGCGTGTAAGTTCTCTTTTCATCTCTCTCTATATATCACGCACTTCAGAACGATGGGCTTTTCGAGGCACTAACATCCCATGGCGGATCTTCCTCCTGCCAACTGGGTGCAAAGGTCACGTCTTAATGGTCATGTTAATGCCGATCGTCCTTTACAACCATTTGAGTTGTTTCCTCTGTCGGGTTTTAGCCTACTTGAGAGGGGAGTGCTGTGGCCCCTGGAGTGGAGGAGATGTGTCCTTGGCTCTTTTCTTCACCGTTTATGTGCCACTCGCCTTGTCCCGAGTATGGAGAACGATTCTCGGGCGTTGAGATTCAACTGGTGAAGGTCTTTTTCTTTTGTCCTGATTTTCTCTTACGAATACTCCTTTAGCGTGATGTTAGGTGCTTGAGAGATTGGATGGAAGTGGGAAAATGGAATCAATCGGCATGTTGAAATGCAGCGCGATGGGTTAAGTCGAAGACAAAGACTGGGAGAGCGACTTTCAAACCCCATGTATGTACTTTTCGAACACCGCATAATTTCTATTATAACAGGCAGGCGGCCTACTCCTTAATCTTTGCATCCGCCTTGGCCGGCCTCTCCCCAAATATCGTACTGCCCACACGCACTTCCCCGCTCCCCAAAGCAATAGCCCCCTCAAAATCATCACTCATACCCATGCTCAACTCCAAGCTCTCCTTCTCGAGCCCCAGCTTCTCTGCCACTAGATCCCTCTGCTCCCTTAGCGCCACGAAATCCTCATTCTCATTCTCCGGCGTCGTCGCCTTGCTCCTCGCAATGGCGCCGATGGTCATGAGCCCGAGGAGTCGTAGGTTAGGACACGCCTCGGCGACGGCGCGGCAGAGAGCCACCGTCTCGTCGCCGGGGGTGCAGCCGGACTTGGATTCTTCGCCCGACGTGTTGACTTGGACGTGGA
Source organism: Scedosporium aurantiacum (assembly GCA_000812075.1). NCBI lineage: Eukaryota > Fungi > Ascomycota > Sordariomycetes > Microascales > Microascaceae > Scedosporium > Scedosporium aurantiacum. Next base: position 36,606 of record JUDQ01000127.1, read on the forward strand.
CGTTGAGGGGGGGGATGGTGGGGTCGGCGGCGATGAGGTCGCCTCGGGCTTTGTCGAGGAGTTGGGCCTTTTTGAGAGTATCTACGCTGGAGACGCAGAAGAGGTTGGGGATGCGCGCGAGGGGTCTACAATGGCCTGTTTACACGGAAAAGAAAAGGAAGAAGAGAGAGGGGCAACTTTTAACCTTTCTGTCCTATTGTGTATGTATTTTTGGAGAGAGAGAGAGAGATGATGGAAACTTACCGGATTGGAGACCCCCGATGAAGTGCCATTGGATGGTTTTTGGTAGGAGCTCGGCCTTTTGGCGGAGTTCTTGCTGGTAGTTTTCGCCGAAGTGGATGTGTGAGACTGGTGGTTGGTGAAGGGCTAGGATGTCGTTGGCGGGCTTTAGCTTTGAGACTGCTACGAGGCGGACCTGTGAGAAGAATGTGAGTACTCGGGTGGCTAGCCATGAGGATGGGTTTGACAGCAATCCCCCTTCATCGAGGGAGGAGAAATCCGATGGGCTTGAGAGAGAGAAGGGCGGGTCTCGTACATTTCTGCCCTTGGAGACCGCAGCGATCCTCTCGCTCACGCTCTGGATCTGGGAAACCAGCGTCTTTGCCCGGGTCGCATCAATCTTCATCTCCGAGTCTGCTCCAGACATGACTGGCTCTGTTGAGCAGGGGTTGTGTTTATGTACCGATAGGCGTAGGTGAGGGGGGTGTAAGTGAGATCAATCGATAGATACTCTGTGAGATTACCCCAGGAAAGACGCCGAGCGGAGACGCTAGATGTGGATGAGAGGTTAGATCGGACATATCCGTGCTATATTCCTGACACGGAAACATGACTTACAGTTTTCAGAGTACTTAGAACCTGCGAAAATTAGAAATTATATTCTCGTCTGAAAAATTTGCGTTTCGATCACTGGATTTGAGCAACTTCGACTCATCTTGGCCTGGTCTTACCGTCTTGGTCGTTTTGGTGGTTGTGGAGAGGGAGGACGACCCCGCATTGAGCGTTAAATCGGATATATACATGGTATGCATGGAACAGCAAATTCTGGGATATTCTTATAACGAGGTCAAGCATGTGTTGCTGTCGAGATCGGGTTCAAGCAGGAAAACAGCTCTCGGCGAAGAATAGGGGGAAAAAGTAAGAACGAAAGTACGAAGTAAATGTTCTTCCCTTTCTAGCCAGACCAGGGCGTAGCGTATTCTACTCGCAACAAGGCTCATGCCCGCAGTGTGAGCTACTTGGTCGAGTTCATATGAGTGTGTTTCACTTCAATTGATCGGGGCTCCGACACTCACATTTCCTCTTCCTTTCCTTGTCCTGCCTTCATTGAATCTAGGGAGACTGGCAGCCGCACGCCGGAACCGAAACCGAATATCTCCCTCCTCTTCCTCCTCCAACCCTCGTTAGCATCCCCTCCGAAAGAAGGAAGATCTGCTGCCGACCATGCCACGGATCCTCGGCCTCTTCGGCCGCCCAATCCCGCGCCTCGCCAACCGCCGTCTCCTCCGTCTAGTCGGCGGGCTTCTCTTCATCGTCGCCGTCACCATCCTCTTCTCCCTCGCCGGCAACATCCCCGCGGGGCCGAGCCTCTCCCAGTACACCTCGCACAAATTTCCCGTGTCCCTGCCCAAATTCAAGGACCTCAAGAACCCGCTATCGAATAGCGTGTTCAATCCCTTCCGCCAGCCGCCGCACCCGCCGCCGAGGCAGAAGAACGATACGTTCGAGGAGTCGTCGTGGTGGGCCGATTGGAAGTGGCTCGTTCCCTTCTCGTCGTCTCTGACCCTCGACGAGGATAGGTCTTTGCTGCCGCCCTTGGCTGAGAGGCCCGCCATTTATTGCTACTACGACGTCGATGCGAAGAAGGACTCGGCGACTAAAGATGCCGAGAGCGAGCTGTTGTTGACGTGGAGGATGGCGTGGTGGGCAAAGGGCTTTAAGCCCATCATCTTAACCGCTGCCGAGGCCATGAATAACCCGTTCTACGAAACTCTACGGCACATCGAGCTCGACGCGGCCATAAAGAACGAGGTCATGAGGTGGTTTGCTTGGGAAAATATGGGAGGAGGCTTAATATCGGAATATACCCTCGTGCCGATGGGTGCCTACCACGATCCGTTGATTACATATCTTCGTCGCGGCGAGTATCCGTCCCTGACGATGTGGGCTAAGCTTGATAATGCGCTGTTCGCCGGATCGAAGGAGCAAGTGACGGAGTTCGTCAAGACTTTCATGGAAAGCGACGCGGCTATACTCAAGGAGGCCAAGGATCTGGTCTCGGCGGCCCCCCAAGGCTCCATCACCGTCGACACCGAGCCGAGATCCCTCGCCTCCTACTCCTCCGACGTCCTCCAAAAGACATACCCCAAACTCGCCGAGGTTATCAAGAACGAACCCGTCAAGGGCCTCCAGGGGCTCAGGAAGCTGATCAACGCCCACTCCCACGTCATGTGGCAGAACGTCTTCTCCGACGGCATCGCCGTGCTTAAGCCTATACCCAGACACACGACGCTCGCCGTCGAGGACGCGTGGGAGCTCGCCCATCTCCTCGCCGCCTGTCCCGATACGCCCGTCGCCGAGTCCTGCCCGCCGACCTTCCCGAACTGCACGCCCTGCAAGGGCGAGAGGAACGCCAAGGTCACCACGCCCGAACGCTACAGCAACGCCTCGACAATCTTCACCATCGGCACCGTGCCGCACCCGTACACGCTCGCCACGCTCGACAACCTCAAGGAAGACATCGACGTCGACTGGATCCGCCGCGACATGATGCGCGACCCCTGGCTCACCGAGGCGACCCTCGACATCCTCTCCAAGGACTTCGGCGCGGGAGCGCGCATCATGCTTCTAAAGGAAGCCATCGCGGGACCCGAACACACCGGCCGGTCCATCTGGCTCACGGCCGAGAAGAAACCCCCGACCGATCTCGAGTGGCACTTCGGCTTCACGCTCCCCGAGGGCAAGGAAATCCCACCCGCCGTCAGCACCGAGAATGCATCGTCCGGCGACGAGGGCGACGAGCCCGTTGCTGCGTCCTCGGCCGAGAGGGAGCGCGAGCGAGACCTGCTTATGAAGGCCATGGCCGTCGGGGCCAGCTCGGCGAAGGAGAAGACGCGCGTGCGTGACGCCATCGAGGCGTGGAATTTGGGCGATACCGAGGCGTGGAAGTTTGCGAGGGCGTTTTTGGCGCGTCAGACCGTTGAGAGGCTGGCGTGGGAGAAGGAGGAGGCCAAGTATGGTCAGGGCGCCGGATCGGAGGGCGGTCGACATACGTTTGATCGGTGGATTGACAAGCTGGAGGATCAGCTTGATAGGGTACGGCATTAGAAGGAGACGGACGGAATGGGAGCGGAAAATAAGCTTATTTTTTTTTGGTCTTTTCTTGTCTCGAATAACGGCGGAAACAAAAGGCTTTATCCTTGTACGAGAGCGAGGGTGTATATTCGGACAGACCGGGCTGGTTTCTTTTTTTGGTTTTCAAGATTTGGGGGGGAATATAACTGAAAGGCAACGAATGGGTTGGAGATGTATAATCTAGCCGGAAAGAAGACACGGAGCTGGGGCGTTTTTAGAGCAATACTGGGACTTTTCCTCTTCCTTTTTCCCCCTTTTTTTTTTTTTTTCCTTTTCCTACTACTCTTTTGGGGCTTTCTTCTCGTCGACAGCGCCAATCCATTAATGGCTTGAATTTGAAAAAAGCTTTTTTTACTTTATGGCGATTACGCTTGGGGGTCTCTCATATCACAATGCCCCGGATCCCGGAGAAGAAAGAAAAGGGAAGTTCTAGTGAACGAGATTTCTGTTCTTTCTCATACTCATGGACTAAACTAGCTCAGCTCCCCGTCGCCCAGTCGGATGTTGAATCAACTGGGACGAACCAAGGACAAGATCTCTCCGGGCTATATAACATTTCGCGCGTCTTATTTTCTTTTCAATCTGTTTCGACGACCAAGCACCGGATTTCGAGAAATAAAAATCAAAGAAGGGGAGGAAGGAAAAGGGGGGCTTAAAAAGGTTCCAACTCCCATTCCTTTACTCGATGGGTGTATCTCCGCCCATCTCCCCGGATAACTCTCGTGACGTCACTCCTCGTCTCTGGACCCCAGCCTTGCTGTTGGGCTCGCCGTTGGCGACATCGTTCCCGTTGGTCGCCTCGGTGGAGGAAATGACGGCGACTCCGTAGGAGGAGGAGCCGGTGCGAGACTCGAGGTAGGTGGCGAGGGCGGTCTTGGCGGCCTCGACGACCTGCTCGGCGTGCTTGAGCGCGTCTCTCAGCGCGTCGGCCGTGTGGTCAACGGCGACGACCCCGTTCTCAGGGGCGGCGGTACCGTTCTTCTTGACGCTGTTGTTGTCATTCTTGTCGTTCGCGACGGTCGAGGCACCGTTGGTCTGAGTAGATGAGGGCGAGGGGGAAGAGGAAGCGGCGGCGGCGTCGCGCTCTTCGAGGAGCTCGCGGATGTGGGCGTTGAGCCAGATGCCCTTGAGCTGCTCGGGGGTCATGTCAC
>JUDQ01000127.1:41540-52054 GCA_000812075.1 Scedosporium aurantiacum
CACATTATCCACAGAGAGAAGCAAGGGAGATCGATATCACATTTCCAGGAGCTCACATGGGCTCAGTTACAAGGGTGGGAGAAGAGGGTGTGGAGAGTGCGACACAAGCCAGGGTAGCTAGCTCAATAACACCACCATGGCATCGAATGAGAGGAAAACGGGTTCCCAATCAGGAAAATGGGAGGGTAAGACGTGCGTAGTCGAGTGGGTGTGGGAAGTGGGAGCGAAAGGAAGAAAAAGAGACGACAGCATGCGTAAGGCTGCCTTGCTTATCTGCAGGCGCCAGGATCTAATCACACCCGGGGACAGAGCGAGACCAAGAAAAGAAAAAACTGACCAACGAGGGTTCGCACGAGTGGTTAATGTAGAGGAGGTCACTGTTCAAGTTCAAGTGCTTGTCCTTGCCCATCTGAACCGTGGCGTACGTCACATTCTCAGAGACGGTGCACGGAGGGAAGGACAGCTTCGCAAATGTAGCGAAGGGAGGCAACGAGATCTTCGAGATGCTCCTCGAGGTGAAGGCAGCTTCGTTGACAATGACCTCTAGCCGATCAGGGTGGGACGGCTGGACCCAATGAGGTGTAAGAGGGGCCATCTTTGCTACTGTTTTGTTGGAGCGTATGGCGTGTAGATTTCGGAAGAGGATGAGAGGGAGGGCCGGGATGAACTGAATGAAAAGAGAAGAGGGGAAAATGCAAGAAGGGTTTGCAGATGATACAGGGCTGAACTCAATCGAGGAAAAGCAAACAACTTGGGGAATGGTGAGAGATTCAAGAGAAAGAGGAGAAGGGACGAGAGTGCGGGATCGCGGTAAAATAAAAAAAAATAATCGACTAGCTTGCAGGTCAATCTCTGGCGAGAGCAGCCAGGTCAGTCAAAATCAAATGCTAATGCTGCGCTGCAGCTCCACGTTTGCTGGCAAACTGTTCAAGTTTCTCCTCATCAAGGCCGGTCTTCGCCTCGGGAAACCCCACGCGTCAATTAAGAGCCCGAGAGAGCCAACGAGCGTAGCGCAGTTCCCAACTCTTTTTCGTCTGCTCGTGCTCGCTAGCGAGCAAAGCCCCTCCCGAGGTAACCCAGAATTGCAGCTTCTGATGCACGTCTATGTGGTCCCTTCCTTTTCCCCAGAGCACCTTAGAATCGCCTGTTCCTCATCTACTAGTGACGTAGCCGTCTTAGCTGGCATTGGAAAGAGAGTCAAACCTGTCAAGAGTTATGCGGCTTAACGCGGGGTGGACTGCAATCCCACGCCATTCCATCCTCGGCTCTTTCGTCGATTGGTCCCACTGGCCTGGGGTGGGATAAAAGCCTCTTGTTAGTGCGTAACGAACTACTCCGCGACAAGCTTGTGAATGGACCGTAAAATCGTGCTTTCTCATGGTTCGCATGCGAAACATTAGACTAAGGCACGACAGAGTCTGAGCTTTGCGTCTGGTCCCCTGAAAAGTACGTAAAGCCTCGGGGAAATGGGTTTAATCTGGCGAATCAGACTGCTCCCGAAGAAACGCAGTAATCGGCGGGGTGCGGAGCAGCGCAGTTCCAGACCCCTCACGCACCGGGCATCGCCCCTGTCTTCTCCGGGGAGGCCCGGAGAAACTGTCCTGCAAGGCGGCGGCGTGCTTCGTAGGCGGTGGCGGAAGCTCGTGTTGCCAGGCTGTCAAACTCGGGGCTGCCTGGTTGTTTCTTTCTCTGCCAGCTCTGCTCTGCACCATGCACATCATTGCCCTGGCGTAACCCTAGCCACCGTGACACCGCCGGGGTGACCAGCTCCCATCATCTGCATCAATCGATCTCTTCCCCGGATCATACGTAATTCATGCAGACTCCATCCTCCCTCTTCTGCGTGGGGTGAACGTGTAAGCGAGATATTTATAGGTGCAAAGAAGCCGATAATTCCGGGGAAATTTCGCCAGCCATTATTCGGCTTCTGGTAATTCAGCTCGTGTTGGTTGGTCAACTTCATTCACCCATTGAAGGTGTCCGAGGTAAGCAGGCTGTAGAATTAGCCCTTTCAAAAAGCCCTGCTTAGGACGTTTGTGGAGTGGGACAGCAACCTCTGGTGGGAGATGTCATCTTCAATCGATCTTTTTGGCAGTCCGAGCGAGCGTGTAAACTTCAAAGTCAAGGGACAAGGCACTTCGGAGACGTGATGGTCCAGTTTTCATCTCTAGTGTTGCTTCGTGGCATTGTGTCAATGGCGAGAGGCAACATCTGCTAATCTTTAGCCCCAGCGTCCGTTCGCGCCCGTGGCTATGCACATTGGTTCCGACGAGTTTTGAAAGCTTGTGATCGCCTCTGCTTTTTTTCCCAGGGAGGTGACGGGACGGACCGCTTGAGAGAGTTTTCGATCACAGTATCTCGAGAAGAGTCGCTTGGCATTGTTTTCGATGTTCGCTTGCAGCCGAGGAGAGTTCGGGTAACTTCTTTCCAATCGGCTCAACTCTCGAATTGCCAGCCATCGCTTGGTGCGCTCAATGTCCATAACCCCTTGCCCTACGTCGCTACACGTCCAAGCTCGCTACACGTCCAAGCATCGGAAATCACGCTTGGATTGTGGCCCCTACACCATTTCCTGGAAGGTTGTCGGTCTTAAATCAGGTATGGACGCTTATTAGCACACGCGTCTCCATTTCGACCGAACTCCTTTCTCGGCCAATATCCCGACATCCTTCTCTCTATCCCCCTCCGCGCAGCCTTCCTGATAGAGGCGTGGAGAGATGTCCTTTAACATGACCGCCGGCGATATCCTATGGAATGCTTCGGTTTCCGTCTTGGTGAGGAGTTGCTTATTAGGATCCCTGATCATGATTCTCTGGCAGCAAACGACCCGCTCAGGACTCACTCCTCGTCACCTCTCATCCGAGAGAACATTGGCTCAACCGCGGGCAAAGTCTGGTCCACTGGTCATCTGCGAACCGGCCCATGCGAGCAGGCCACTGCTCTGGACGGAGCACCGCTCAGCCAGCCCATGCAATGCCGTCTTTCGAGGCTATAAGATAATGTGTTATACCTGGCGGAAATCCCAAACAGTGATAAACTGCCAGCGGGGTGGTCACCTGGCCCAACGAAACAGGATCGTATTCCTTCTATTCCTTCCACATTGGTTGATTCTGTGGGGGATCTAGACTTGAGCACTTATTCCACAGGATATACCTCATCTCTGAATATTTCAACAAAAGGAAAGGAGGTGTGAATTTGTCATGGGAATGCCGCTTGAGATCGATCGTGAACATCCTTGCCGCGTTTCTCGTCGCAGACAACGAACCGATAATTATGATCTGGAACTGATTGATGCCAGATACGAGGCACGTACGCTGTCTCCAAGGGTGCTCCGCAGTGTTGGAATGGCCGGATAGACGCGCCGTGCGTGAACGGCGCTTCGGCTTTCGACCCCGAAAAATGGACGTGGTTCCTCTGGGCTGAAGAGCTGCTCCCACCACGGACCCGACTCCTTCTATTGGCCCGACTGAGATAGTAAGCCTAGATCCCGCACTCTCAGCCACGTCGTCGTGGGTGCATCGAGCGTGCTAGTAGGTGGTCATGGCTATATCCGGAAAGAGCTGTCCACAATGGTCAGGGTGGGCATCGTTTGTGGCTCATCATGAATTCTTGGCCCCCTACGACCTTGTCACCGGGACAAAACCGTGCCCGCCCAATATAGAAAAATGCTCTACCGTCAGAAAGCAAGCATGTCAATAGGTTCGATTCGAGTGGGTGCTCGCAGGATTCCTTATGGTCTTCCACTGCTGCCTGCATGCAGTATAACCAATATACACCAATGTGGATGTTTGGGCTCGACCCGTCTTGTCTATGTTGAAAAGATGCCATTCAGAAGGTATTGCTTTCGTTTGTTGGTGGCACCGCGAGGGACTCGGACGCCAGTTCAATCAATAGGAGCTCTTTTATGAAGGGAAGAGAGCGTTCTCCAGTGGGGCAGGAGGGAACACCACCCCTGTAATCTGGCCCATCCCTGGTCGTGTCACTGTAAGTGGGGCCGAGCAGCGGTCGTGCAAAAACCCTCGACATGCATGGTGTGAGACAATCACCAGCATGCAGATATCGCCCACGCCCACGCCCATCCACCCAACCCGGAGGCCGCTCCTGCGAACGCGTCTTGATGGATTACCTGGAGGGGTGTAAGCCTTAAACTATTGCCACTCGAAAGATTTCTGACACTTATCTGTGGTGGAAGGATGACGATGACGTATAAACCCCAGTTGCACCATCCAAGGCAATCCTTCGGCCGTCAAGGTCTGCAAGTGTTTCTCGCAAGGCAAGCCTTCCGGGGAACGAGCGTTTTAAGGTCGAATTGAGGCCTAATGAACACTAGAATGGTGCGTTGGGCTTTGTTTCCGGGTCTGTCATCTGATGAGTACAGAGTTACCCGCAAGCTCTCCGACTTCGACGGGATGACTCTCTAGTCATAAGACCGATATTGATGTTGTAGTATCGAGGATAGTGAAAACCTGCCATGCCATATGTCCTATCACACCGATTAAAGTGAATTCAGCATATCGCCAAGCAATATGAACGAACCACAGGAGAGCCTTTGCGGATGGCACCACCCATCGCAGGCATGCGTGGACCAACCCTTGCGGCTCAAGACTTGGGATGCCGAGGGCGGTGGGGGTTAATAGATATGGGTGTATCGATGACTCCTTTTAAACCAAGAGAACTCCCTCCCCAGACTGCGTGTCGTCGTATCCCTTGAGCTCTCGCCCACATCCTCGAAGGAATCATTGTGCTCACAGGCTACATTTCAACAATATATCCATCCCCTTGTTTTTCAAGTCAGATCAAGTCCACCCACCATCCCCAAAAACTCCTTAGAATTCTTTGATTTGATTCGTTACCGACCCAGAACATCCGCCATGCAGCATCTGGCGGAAAGATCAATACCGCTTTTGTTGGCGAGTGAAGATAAGAATAGTCCTCCGCCTCTTCCTCGGCCACTCCCCCCAAAGCCAGAACCACCGGAGCCTCCGGATAGCTCTTAACAAGACCGAGAGTCAGACCACTACCTTTTTTGGTCTTGTTTTTTTTTTTCGATTCGGGACGGATGCTCTGATGAGGAATACGACGAAGGGAGGTTACATTCGTTATAGTGATCCTCATGTTCGGTGGAAATTGTGGGGGTAGATGCGGTTATTAGAGAACAATCACATCTCTGGTCAGAGGTCGACAACTGAGTTTTGATCTAAGTGTTTCTGGTTATGGCTGGTTTCTCGAGAGTTGTCAGAGGGTTAAGATGGGAGACGTTGAAGTTATCTTGTATGGCTGGCTTGTTTGCCCCTTCTTCGGTAATGGGCCTTCCTTCCTCTTAATGTAGGCTTGGGTAGTTGGGTTTAGGAATACTCGGTCAGGTTATTTCTGGAATACATCGATAATCGGTTTTGCAATATCCAGAACCGACCTAGTTGACAGTATGGCGACCAAAGATGTAGGGCTGAACAAAGTCCGTGTAGACGTATCAATGCTGGCGTATATGATTCCTCCGTCCAGGAGCATACTTGCACAATTCTCTCCAGGAGGCACTTCCACAAAAATAAAATAAAATCAATCTGAGTGGGAAATATGGAATTGAAGACGCCGAGAGCCTATGAGAGTGATATAAGAAGGCCATATGTATAGGAAAATGCAGGAGGGGACACTTGATGGTTGGAAGGTCGTAAATAAATCGACGGCAGCTGGAGGCTAGACCAGGAAGGCATAGAGAAAAAGAAAGAGAAAGAGGTCAATAAATTGTTCACTGTATTAGTTACTGCCCTTGTGTTTTCGAGGAGGGGAGAAGAGCAGAGGAGCAGAGAAGCAGAAGAGCATCTTACCCAGGTGGAAACGACACACTTTGCGGATGCATTGACTGCATCGACCTGAGGAAAGAGCATTGACGAATGTACAGTAAACCGTAAACCGTGAGTAGTGAGAAGGAGCAAGGCAAGGCCCGTGTCGGAGTGCTTGAAACCCACCTTGACCCTTCACATGTTCCTTCCATGGGTTGATCTTGATCATTGATGTTTCCTACAATGGAAACATCGGAACATCAGTGGCAGTTACATCCTAGACCCGTGGAAAATGGAAAGTGTGATGGCCATCTGGACTTTCCCCCCCAGGAATATAACCTCAAGGTATCTCTTTCCATCTCCTCGCAGGTCATGCATGGTCTTCTCCAACCTCTTCCTACGGGCAGGTACGACTGAATTTGCATCCTTCCCGACTCCCTTCTAGAATCATGTTTACGTCGGTTCTCCTCCTTGAACCTCACCCTCAACATCTCCCTCGACACTCTCGCGTCCACTTCACATTCCAACACAAGACACCGCTGTACCTTGGTCTCGTCTCCTGATTCCGTGTCACATCCTCTAGGGACTCTGTTTGATTCCCCCGTTTGCCATCTTGAACGAGCGAAAACCTGCCAATTCTGCGGCTACGTCTCGGTTCCCACCAAAAGCCTCCGAAGGGAGAGGTCTATATGAGTATTTTGCTTGCGTGGTCACTTGTTGGTGAGTATCCAGGCATCTGATCCCGAGTCCTCGACGCATTGTGCATCGCCTCCACACAAGCACTTGCACTATATATCCCCAACTATCTTGAGATAGCATTACATGCTACGAAGAGTGAGTGGTAGGGCGTCTTTGGATGTGCAATAGACATGCAATCTCCTCACCGCGATCCCTCCAGTTCATCTCTCCTCAATATTCTTCTTGCCCACCCGAGATATTCATTCGTTGACATTACCCCTTACAATCTCATCAAGCGGGCTATGAATGACGTTAACTGACTTTTTAAACACCGGACCTCCAGATTCCGTCAATTTCTGAAATCTTGTTTTCCTATTGTGGCCCCGAAGCCTTCGTCTCCTAGAAATTACAACTGCGCCGGGAAGCTTGTTCATGAAATAGGGTTTTGTACTGGAGCAAATTTCCCAACTATCGCCTGATCGAGAGCGTATCCCACCGACCGGGGAAGATTGGATGGCCATGCCTAAGACCTACACTATCAAGGACCTCCTTCAGTTGAGGACTGAGGGTGTTGCCATCGTAACTCCGGTCGAAATGAAAAGGATCTGCGACAAAGCAGGCGCAGGTAAGTCGTCCTCCGTATTCTATAGAGCATTCGAAACTGCTCGACTCTGACTACTTCTTTAGGGGAGATTTCCGTTTCGAACATGAACAGGAAATCTGGCCACGGAGAAAAGGCCCGAGAGCGTCGTCGGACACTCACGCAGAAGACCTCATCCAGCGATTCTAGGGATGTTGTCGTGACCCTCCCGGAGGCTAGTGAATGGCATTACCGCGGAAGAACCGGCCCCGAAGCCGCTGCAACGCAACCTATTCCAGCACCTACCGGCCTTGGGGCCCAAAAAGATGAGGGCTTCCAGAGGTTCTATAAAGCTGTTGTCTCACCCACTCATGTGCGCGTTACTGCTGGTGGAAGGATTGTCCCCAACACTAGGGGCGCTCCGTCCCCCAACCAGAAGAACGAGAGCCCCGCCGAACAGCAACCGAACAACCATGTAGAAACTCAACCGGCCCTGGAGCAGGCGCCTGCCGGAGCCTCTGTTCCGTTGCCTATCGGGTATCCTGCCCCTTGGCCGGGCTATCCTGCGAGCCTGTTCGGACCGCAACAGTTTCCATTTCCTCACATCCCTATGGGGTTCAACTTTGCCAGCGGCCTCACGGTCCCCCAAGTTTCGGTTGGCCGAAGCGGATATGGCCAGGTCGGCGATTCGGTTGCCGGCCAAGTGGCATCTCATAGTCAGGGTCTAGACGGAGCAGGAGGTGTCAGGATGCCGCCCACGGGACAGTTCGATGCCTCTCGGCCATGCTTCCTCAATGGCCAGTGGATGCTCCCGCTTGGTGCCTCGCCATATCCGTACGCACTCCATCCTCTTATGGCATCGCCTGGGTATATGGGAGGACAATACGCCGCCTCTATATTGGGCCAGTCGCAAATCCACGCCCAAATGTCTGCCGGGAGTGCGTCATATCCCAATTTTGATGCGCAAGTATCCCAGAATGCGGGGATCCACCGTACCACACAGCTTGGTGCACCGTCGACGCCACCCATCTCGTCAATCCGTCCGAGCCAGATCACGAGATCTCACATCGAGTCACTTAAACAGAATCTGAAGCGGGTGGAAGATCAACTTCAGTACAATGTCCACCAGATCGACGTAAAGCATATGGAGGGGCTTGCCAGGGAAATTCGTCACTCGATCAAAGCCTTGGAGGATGCTCTGCCAAGGCAGTTGGAGTTTGAAGAGCTGCATTATCCTAAACCGGAGAAGCAAGAGTCGAGACTTAACGGTGTATCCTTTGGATCAACGGGCCTGCAGGCTACAGCTGGGGGCGGCTCAACGATCAAAGAGAATGGCGTTTCGAGCCAAGTGACAGGAAAACCCAGCAAGGCAGCGCGGGGAATATTTTCTGGGGACAACACCTTCCCAAGATCTGTGAGCTCGGATAGCGAACAATCCAGGCAGTTTTCTGGTCTGCCAATGACGGCGGCTGCCGCAACCCCTTTCCAGCCTTCGGTGCAGTCTTCGAACCACGCACTAGGATCAAGCTCCGAGGACGGCTACAAGGAGTCCAGGGAGGCTGCCCGAAAGCGGCTCATGTCCCTGGGAGGTAAGAGCTTCCGCGAAATGGCAATAAACTTGGCGACCAAGGAGCACGGCACTCCTATCCATAGCAAGTCCAATGCCCTTCAGAATGGTTTCATCGGAGCATCCAGCAACAACGCAAAATTGCCCATTCAACAACAGCCTTCCCAGCAACGTCCATATCTGGTTGGCAGCCTGCCTCCGGGTTCCAATTCGAAAGACGCCGCACATGGAAATTTCGTATATCCCCGGGAGCTGACCGCGGAGGAGATCAGAGCTCGACATTTATACTGGGGTCAGGCCCCCCGCTCCGCAATGAAGGGCTTGCCAAAATTTGACGGCAAGGATTTCTACCCTCCGTCCCCATCAAAGGTACGAGAACATGCCGTATTGGGGACGCTTGGGACGATCGATTCATCCCAGACCGCGACCGATCCGTTCTCGTCAACAGATTCTCGGAAGACCGAGGGTCCTACCATCGCCACGAGCTGCTCCGAGTCTGAAGACTTGGTGAACGGACACTCCAAGAAGAAAAAGGAGGGCGGTAATGTGAGGGAAAATCAATTAGTCTCCACGAGGTAGTACATGCGATTGTTAACAGTATTATGTAGGGTTTCGAGCAACCAAAGATCGTTCGAGTTCGTCGTCAGGAGGAGCCTTCGAGGTAGGAAATTATCTCACTGATGGCGTTCCGTCAGGGGTATGGAGGCTAATTTGGAACCAACAGCGCCCGCAAAGGAAATGACCTGCTGCAAAGCATGCTCAAGAAAGGAAGTCCCAGTAGCAATGCGCTTCCCGGAGAAGTCACGTCGGCCACGGCTCACGGTCTTCTTCCTCAATATGGAGGACACGCTGCAGCTTCCTTGACGCCTACGATTGCAAACACGGCATCTTCTAGAGGGTCCACATCCAAGGGCAGCGAGCACGAAGATAAAACCGGAGCCGCAAATTCATTGGCAGACAAGCAGGGTGAGAATCGGCCACCTGTTGATGACACGTTGGGAGAGCCGGTACGCCACTTGCGAATCTGAGCAATGGCGGCTAACCACTGCTACATCTTGTTTGCGAGATATGTGCAGAGAGAGTCAGCTACAGAGATTTCTCAGCATACTTAGGGTTGTTATTGTCATAGGGGGTATGCATGTTTGTAGGCTGTGGGAAGGAAGTATATCAGTTAGGGCGCACATGGACCAGTGAGGGAAGAATAAGGTATCGGAACAATTATTCAGTGTCATGATGAGACTCGGGGAGAGCTAATGGCATACTCTCTGTATAATTCCGGAACAACCATCAGGTTTATCATGGAAGATTACTCACAGGAGTAGAGATTAGATCCCAACCAATATAGAGAATAGTGTTTGAAACAATCCATGTTCGATTGCGCGAGGCGAGGAGAAAAAGGGGTAGGACGTCCATGGCAATCGAGATGAATGGACACCGAGATACCAAGATTGTTTTGCAGGGATGAGGGAGGTTGGTGTATAAGATGAAAACGTTTGGTATTATTACTCTACAGACCGAAAACCTTGATAACTCCGTGTGCCTTGTTCAAAGCAAAGACAAAATAAGAAGAGCCCAACGAACGATGTATGCATAACTGGACAGGTGAATACGTGGTGATTATGTGATAACACATTCCACGACTGATAGAAGAACGAGGATTCTAGCAATGGTTGGAAAAGCGAACAAGTTGGAATCACCTGAACTTGCTGAAGATGACGGCCATGATGAGGAGGACAAGCACAGTGATGATGGCGATGGTGATTACCCGGTTGGTAGCCATCCTATAAAAACGAAAAAAAAAGTTAGCTGCGAGTTGCTCCGGCTGTTTTCTTTACAAACATCTTTCAAGCAAAGGGAACAGACCTACGGGCCATGCCCCTCAGCGTCTTCACGCTCCTATCGACATAAC
>JUDQ01000127.1:52381-78785 GCA_000812075.1 Scedosporium aurantiacum
TTTTGGGGCGTTGGGTGGAGGGGATGTTTTGCTTTTCGAGGCGCATTTGACCGAGCTGTTTGGGGGGTAGGAATCTGTTGTTAGTTTATGAGTGGAATTCGTCGGGATGACACCCGGGGGGCGGGGGACCGGATCTTGAAGAGGGATGGGAGGGATATAAGAGAAAACGTACAAGTTCGTCGGCTTCCTCGAGAGCGCGCTCGGCTTGGGAGATGGCTGCCTTGCGGGGTTCGCCGGTGAGTTCGGGGACTTGGTCTAGTTTTTGGTCGAGATCGGCTTGCACGAGCTTGAACTCGGCCTCGTAGGAGGCGAAGAGCTCGGAGCCCACGTCGGTATCGAGAGGGTTCGCCATTTGTTCCGTCCGGGGAGAGGAATTGGGGATGGGGGGGAGGGTTGGACGGCTTCTTGCGGACGAGGGATGGCGCAAAGACCTTCTGGGAAAGCGTGGCGCTTTGCGAAGAACGATCGCTTTATCGAGATATCCGGCGGGGAGACTGCGTTGGTGGTTTTTGGATTTGGATTGGGATCGTTGAATGAGAGGATTATAGGTGGTCGGGGATGGTCATAGGCAGACGAATAGAGCGAGGCAGTGGTTGGTTGATTGTCCGATGGTGTCCAGGACTGGACTGGACTCTCTGTATTGATAAATTGACTTACATCATCAGTCTGGAATCTGACACCAAGGAAGCTTTGGCAGGAACGGTTTGATCTACATCACGTGATCAATGATGCTTATCTCCGGGTGGATCTTCCGAGCTGGGGAGAGATCACGTGGAATCTGAAAATCTCGTGGGTATAAAGATTTTCACACTCGACGATGGTTTGTTTCCTGTTTCCTTCTTTCCTTTAGTATAGAAAGTTGAATCCCCCGGTGAGAAGATTATTGGCTCAACTCCAGAGGCCGGAGAGTCTAAGTTTTCCCGCAAGGGAAAAACTTTTTCTTCGGCCTCGGTTGGGGTAGAGTTGTTTTATCCGGGCAGAGAAACCATTTCCGGCGGCGCTTCTAAGAATTGGTGCTTCTTTTCTTTTCACAGGTTACCAGTCCCGTTGAGTGTCCGACATGCGGATTCAAGATCCCGAGTTGGCGATGCGTAATATAGATGTCAGTGTCTAGGAAGAGAGAGGAGGCTATGGATCCGAGGATAAATGAATCCTCGGTCTCTGGGCTCTCGGCGTAGTGGGAGAAGGGTTCTTCGTTTTCCTTCCAACGAGTGTTTTGTGTGTGTTGGCTTGATTGTGCGAATGGTCTCGCAGAGAGTGACCTTGGCTTGCAAGGTCGAGCTAGTTGAGCACCGAGCGGAAAGCACACTTGTGTAGGACATGTAGTTAGTTTGTTGGCCTGAAGATCCATCCATGCCATGGCATAGACTCGTGGCAATCTAGACTGTCAGGCCAGCGTGGGACCGCCAGTATTCCCAAGGAATCACTGGATCAATTGGTTGACATGAGTGGTCGAGATTCTCATGGTGGAGGAGAGCACGGCGTGGCTACCAGCGGGTGAGGAGTGTGCAGTTCCCCGGCCAAGTCAGGCGGTGTGAGTGCCAAACAGGGCTGATCCAGCGACTTCTCCCAAAAATTGATGTCACTCTTGAGTCTATTAGCAGTTGCACTTCGTACAATGTGCAGTCACTGATCTTGATGACAATTGCGGTGAAGTGATTCGGCGACGTGCATTGTACCTCGTACTTCGTACATGATAGTACATGCAGCTTCGCCTGGCGCTGGCCTATCAACTTGTATCAAGCCTGTCGAAGAAGCCATCCTCGCTTGTACTTCGTACGAAGTACGGTAACTACGGTTGTACCTACCTAGGTTGTGCCCCATCAAAATCTCCCCAAGCCATCAATGATTTGAACTTTTTGGTCTTTGAGTCAACTTTTTGGAGGTCAATGACACTCGAGCTTTTTCCTCATCCAACTCAACTTACACACACGAATGTTCAAATTCCTTCCTCACCAGCTCTCTCTCCATATTCTTGCCATTGAGCCTCCTCCAAACGTGAAATTACTCAACCATACCCGGAATTATTTTTCCAGACTCTCTTCCACGTAAATTACGCGAAGAATCCCAACAAAAAGAGCTTATCTATAGCTTCAAATCCCCAATCCCCAATCCTCAATTCCCCCAAAATCGGAGAGAGCCAACGTGAGCCACCATCATGCGACACCAAGCAAATCGACTCGCTAAAAAGGCCCTTACCGGCCTCAGGACGCAGACTCGCTCCTATAGCAATGCCACCTCCCAGATCCCTCCTCGTCATCTCATGACGATAGCTGACCTCACCCCGGCCGAGTTCACGACTTTGGTCCGCAATGCCGCCGCTCACAAGACCCTCGTGAAGGGCCGTGATGCGAAGCATCTCGAGGAGCTCAGGAAAGGACTCACGGGTACGGCTGTTGCGATGATGTTCAGTAAGAGGAGTACGAGGACTCGGGTATCGACCGAGGCGGCGGTCACGCTTCTGGGTGGGCACGCAATGTTCTTGGGCAAGGATGATATTCAGCTTGGTGTTGGTCTCACTTTCCCTACTCGCCCAAATCGATTTAACGGAGAATTGAGCCGTTATGAGTACTTTTCATGGCGTCCCCATACCAAAATTCCTTTTTTTCAGCCTTTAATACTGACCCGACGTATAGGTGAATGAGTCTCTCTATGACACATCCGTCGTCATCTCCTCAATGACGTCCTGCATGGTTGCCCGAGTCGGCCCTCACTCAGACGTCACCACCCTCGCTCAGCACTCTTCCGTCCCTGTCATCAATGCCCTCTCTGACGACTTCCATCCTCTCCAATCCATTGCTGACTTCCTCACCATCCACGAAAACTTTCCTTCATCAAATCCTTCTGACCTCGGCCTCTCTGGTCTCAAGATCGCTTGGATCGGCGACTCCAACAACGTCCTCTTCGACCTTGCCATTTCTGCCGTCAAGTGCGGTGCCACCATCGCTTCCGCGTCGCCCAACGGCTACGGCATTCCCCAGACCATGAAGGATCTCATTAACTCGGCCGCTAAGAGCTCTGCCACCCCCGGAAAGCTCATCGAGACTACCGTGCCCGAGGAGGCCGTTAAGGACGCTGACATCCTCGTGACTGACACGTGGGTCTCCATGGGCCAGGAGGCGGAGGCCAAGAAGCGCCTACAGGCGTTTGCTGGCTACCAGATTACGAATGAGCTCGCGAAGAGGGGCGGCGCGAAGGAGGGCTGGAAGTTTATGCATTGCCTGCCTCGACATGCCGAGGAGGTTGATGACGAGGTGTTTTACGGACCTAGGAGTCTTGTCTTTCCCGAGGCGGAGAATAGGCTCTGGGCTGCTGTTTGTAAGTGAAGTGGACTTCTGGATTTTGTCATGCTCTTTTCACTAACTTTTTCTCGTAGCTGCTCTCGAAGGTTTTGTTGTCAATAAGGGCAAGATCTAAGCTATTCGGCCACTGTGGTATTATCGTTTCCATGCATGCAAACGTGCTCGAGATTGAAGAAAAAGAATAGCAAAAGTTCCCGATATGGGGTGTATCAACAATTGACATATTTAGATATCCAATCAACTGAAAAGGAACAAACATGGTGTCTTCTTGAAAGGAAAAAAATATGAAAAGGATTTGTGTTCAAAGCATTGATGCATATATGCTCATGAGTTCAGGATCCCTCCTACTAAACTTGAGAAGAACGACAGTAGCCTTCCCCCCCCGGCCGCGGAAGCTGCATCTATGTATATTTCCTCTTTGACACCGGCGACCGATGTCTCGTCGTTGCCTTCTTCGACCCAAACACGCGCTCAACAGTCTCGACAATGAATAGCTGTATGACAATGAGAAATAGTCTCAGCATCCAGTCTCGCAGCCCGATTTCCGGCCTCCGCCCACGACTATACGTCGAGTCCCTAAACTCAAACGGCAACTTCGCCCCAAGCCTCTCTGCCGCCGCGAGCCCGCTGCTAAACCCGTCCTCATGGAAACCATACTTCGCCCAGGCGCCGACATAGCTAATACCCCTGCGCTCTTGGATCCTGTGGAGGCGTTCCTGAGCGCGCACGGCTTCGGGGGTGTAGAGCGGATGGGTGTAGAGATACTCGCCCTGGGTCTTGCTGGGATGTGGTTTGTGAAGGGGGTTAAGAGTGACGAGGACGTCGCCGAAGGTGTCGCGGGGGATGTGTTGGAGGAGATTCATGTTGTACGTGAGGCAGACGGTGTCGATGTTCGCCTTCCCCGTGGGGCTAGACTTGGTGATATAATTCCAGCAGGACCAGGCTTTCTGGTTCTGGGGCAGGAGGGAGAGGTCGGAGTGCAGGACGGCCTTGTTGAGGGAGGTCTTGAAGACGGACATGATGGATTTTTCCTCCTTGGTGGCGGAGTTTTGGATGATGGACCAGGCTTGGTCGCCGTGGGTGGCTAGGATGACGTGGTCGTAGACGGGGGACGACGATGACGATCCGTTGGAGAGTTTTAACCTGACCTTGCCGTCGGGGTCGTTGGCGAGGGACTCGACCGTCGTGCTGAGGAATAACCGGCTCCGAGGGAAGCCCTGCATGATGGCGTCGACGTAGCTTTGGCCGCATCTCCTCAACGTGAGCCACTGCGGGCGCGACGATATGGTCGAGAGGAGGTGGTGGTTCCAGAGGAAGCGGACCAAGGTGATGGCGGGGAACTCGAGACTGCACTTGTCCGGACTCGTGCTCCACACGGCCGCCGCCATGGGGATGAGGTAGTCGTCCCGGAAGGCGTCGGAGTAGCCCTCCCGCTCTAGGTACTCCCCGATGGTGGCGTTGAGAGGATGGTAGCCGTTCACCAGCGGCTCGTCGCTCGGCGTACTCCTCTCGTGATCCTCGACGAGGAGGTCTAGGGCGAACTGGTTGAAGCGGATGATGTCGAAAATCATGCGCCAGAACCTCGGCGAGAAGAGATTCCGCCTCTGGCAAAAGATGGAATCGAGGTTTGTTCCCGCCCATTCGAAGAGTCCTCGGTCACGCGAGACGCTGAAGGTCATGTCTGTGGGATCAATGGGCACATTGACGGATTGGAGGAAGTTGATGAAGTTGGCTGTTTATTTGAATTTATACAAGTGTTAATGACTCTTGGTTTTTTTCTACATGGCGCGGTGAAAGAACGTGAAAATAAAAAATAAGAGAAAATATCTCACGGTAAGTGGCCGCGTTCAACACGATGAAGCCGGTGTCGACCGTCGTGGTATACTTCCCCGCTTTCCACTCGACGGTGTTGGTGTGGCCGCCGAGCCGGTCGGCAGACTCGTAGAGGAAGACATCGTGATGAGTCTTCTTCAGGGCCCAGACGGCTGCTAGGCCAGCGCAGCCGCTGCCGACGACGGCGATTTTCTTACTATAAGTTGAGGGTTAGTGAGAATTGTTGAGGCTGGCATTCTTGGGCTCGACTGGATTTTGGTGGGGGTTATGTTAAGTCACTAAGAGTTGAGGACTTACGGTTGAGATCGAGGGGATAGAGGAGGCATTGAAGACGCAGAAACTGAAAGTCCGATGGCTGGGCTACTCAAATAGAAGACGAGCTACGATGCAGGTATAGAAAAGTGAATTCCCAACAGGACTCCGGGAGCAATTAGAGTCTCGATGAGTTCGACGCAAGTGAGCCTGTCTGGCGATCTTCTTGAAACCGGGACCGTGGTGAAGCGCCTCATGTGATCTCCTTGACAGCTAGCTCGGACCTCTGTTCATTAGGCTGCATAACTCGAGAAGCTGGTCACTATCTCTGGGTGTGACAGAAATCAATTGATGCATTGGAAATATTCGCTTGTGTATAGCCGAGAGATGAGATCAATTCTTGACTCGGTCCCTGGACACGAAGCTTCGGAAACTCAATTGATCAATCAAGGACCAAGGCACAGATCGGATAGAAAATGGGGAACATCAATCAACGGTTATAGTGGGGTCAACTGCACGAATTAGTGTACAAATTACGAAGTACAGGTCCCCGAAATAATATTGTCAGGCTACTCGGGACAGAAACATCCGCCAAATCAATTGATCTAGTTCATCAGTTCAATTGGAGTCAACCCTATTGGGGGGTGGCGCTCATCAGTGGAGGGCCCCTGTGAAAAACCAAGACGAGACCACCTCATGTCCCCAGACTTAGTCATCGTGTTAATAGTCCAAGTTTGAGTCTTCTCCAATCCTAAGAACCTTGAAAACCGTATGATTATTATTTCCAACGTCCTCTCTCCAAACCCGCACGCCACCGCGAGCACCGCCATGAACGATGAATAGCTTCCGGAGTCTCTCTTGGCGGCTGCAGCAATCGCAGCGGGCCCTCGCCTGCTTCGCTCGTCAGAATGCCCGCCAACAATCCCGACAATGCGCCCAGTTCGGCTTCCGTCGCTATGCCTCGAGCACCACACCACCACCCAAGCCCACCCCCAATGGGCCCACGGCCGAAGAGACGATAGCACAAGTTCGCGAACACTATAGGCAGAAGAACCGAACGACTGGGTATGTTTGATTGTTTTTTTGAGCCTATCCCCATATTTGCACGGGAACCGGTTCGTGGACGCTGGCCAAGAAGTTTGCTGATCTTGGTCGCATGGTGTAGGTATTATACGCTGAGTATCATCCTGGCGACCGTC
This sequence comes from Scedosporium aurantiacum, assembly GCA_000812075.1. NCBI lineage: Eukaryota > Fungi > Ascomycota > Sordariomycetes > Microascales > Microascaceae > Scedosporium > Scedosporium aurantiacum. The sequence continues at coordinate 58,968 of JUDQ01000127.1, forward strand.
GCTCTCTCCTACGGCTCGGTGCCCTTGTATAAGATGGTAGGTTTCCCCCCTTTTTTATTATTAACTTTTCCGCCCTCTTCTCTCTCGGAAAATCGCTTGATCCGCTCGCTTTATTTATTCTTCTACGAAGCCTAACAACTGTCGCCTCCACAGATCTGCCAAACGACCGGATGGGGTGGCCAACCCGTCCGCGCCCACTCCGGCCCCGAAGACGCCGAAGAGCTCGCCAGCCGCCTCAAGCCCGTCACCGACGCCCCCCGGATACGCGTAACATTCAGCTCCTCCGTCTCCGACGTGCTACCCTGGAAGTTCACCCCGCAGCAGAAGGAGGTGCGCGTGCTCCCCGGCGAGACGGCGCTGGCCTTTTACACGGCGACGAACACGAGCGACCAGGACATCATCGGCGTTGCGACCTACAGCGTTACCCCTGCGCAGGTGGCGCCGTACTTTAGCAAGATTCAGTGCTTTTGCTTCGAGGAGCAGAGGTTGAATGCTGGCGAGACGGTGGATATGCCTGTGTTCTTCTATCTTGATCCAGATTTGTTGAATGATTTCAACATGAGGAATGTTAAGACTGTTACCTTGAACTATACTTTCTTCAGTAAGATTAGGCCTGATCCCCTCCTCTCTTCGCTTTTTTAAGAGGTCTCTTGGAGTTTTCTAACTGTCGAATGCAGAGGCGCGATATGACAACAATGGCAAATTTGTATCGCCACCAAGTTCGGAGTAAAAGGAAGCCTGTCCGAGAGTCTGGACATTGTATATAGACGCTCGACTGTACGAATAACTGGATAATCACTCCCCTTATACACTAGAAGGAAAAGGTATTATAGACGAACTAGATTTTTTTTCCAAATCATTCCACGTATTGGCGGGATTTTCCAAAAAACCATGAGCCTGCTAGTGTATTTTGAAGACAAAAGTTAAAACGCAGGCAACCCGCCTAGTAATACCAAGTTCCTTGCTCCCTCTGACCCTTGTGTACTCTTGGAACTGATCAACTTCATGCAATTAAGATACGCCCAGAAATCAAGTCCATCGTCAAGGGAAACCAGGTGCAATGTCGATTACCTCCTCCGGGCGGGGATTCCCACATCTTCGACTAATAGTGGCCTTTGTTCGAGGCGTCGATCACGACACTTGTCGGCTCTCTCTCCGTCCCACAGGTTGAGTGCGAGTCGTCAAAAAATGGGCAGTTAAGAGCTCAATGTTGCAGGTGGAGGTTTAGCTTGGTCTCCACACTCATGCTGCTTCGGAGCAGTGGGTAGCTTCGGGGCCGAAGAGAGTGGCTCGATGGATATGTCTCAATCAAGGGATTTCATTGCAACGGGGCATTGAGATGTGCCCCACCTTATTTCAGCTCCTTCTGGGTCCCGGAAAATTACAATCACGTGCTCAGGGCCACCAGTGCAATTATCACTTATTTTTTAAAAACCCACACAAGAATATCCCTCCCAGAATTTTCCTCCGTTCAAAACCATCCCGAGTCTACTAACCACACCAACTCCAGATCACCAGCCGACAAAATGAAGAACGGTAAGTAGCCCTTCTCAGAAGAGCCTTGCGATCGCTCTCTATTGCGTCAAAAGGTTTCAAAAATACTGATGCGTTGAATGTTTTCCAGCTTCCCACAACTCCAGGCGCAAGTCGCGCAAGGCTCACTTCGATGCCCCCTCCAGCGTTCGCCGTGTCATCATGAGCGCTCCCCTCAGCAAGGAGCTCCGTGAGAAGCACAACGTAAGAAATCCCCCCCTCACCTCATTCCGAGCCTTGTCTTTGTTTCGGGCCTAGGTGCTAACTGAGCTTGTACAGGTCCGCAGCATCCCCATCAGGAAGGACGACGAGGTCACCATCGTCCGTGGTTCCTTCAAGGGTCGTGAGGGCAAGGTCACTTCGGTGTACCGCCTCAAGTACGTGATCCACGTCGACCGCGTCACCCGTGACAAGGCGACCGGCCAGAGCGTTCCCGTCGGCATCCACCCCAGCAGCGTCGTCATCACCAAGCTCAAGATTGACAAGGACCGTGAGGCCATCCTTGAGAACATCAGGCGCGGCCGTGAGACTCGTACCAAGGACGAGTAAATCCGCCTCCTTTTATAAAGGAAAAAAAGAACAAAACAAAAGAATTGGCCCATGGAATGAATTGACGGCATCTCTTTTCGCGAACTTGAATTTCTGGTTCCTATCATGATTTTCCCCCTCAAGGAAGCGATGACTTGACAAGGAGGGGAGGGGACGAAGTGAAGATACCAAAAATCGGAGTTTGGTATGGGATGGAAAAAAGAAAAGAAGGGACGAGGTTCGTCGGCAGGGTTCTCTTTTTTATGCGGGTCTTTTCTTCGTTCCCGACGATACCTCTTGGCGTTCAAGCGTTTTCGACCCGGCATGACATGGCATCAGCATATAGGCCTTGGCCTCGAGGAGGGAGCTTCTCGTCCTTATTCTCCCTTGAGGCCGAGCTAGACTTTTTTTGTTTTCGAGAGAATTGAGAAGAGATGAGATATTCTCAATGGCCATTTCACATCGCCTCGTCTTTGTGAAGTGCTCCATGGGAGGTCCTCCCGAAGCCGATTCTCTGGCCTTCGTAGGCTGGCATTTCCCAAAGCCAGATTTCCCGGTATCTACACTAACCTACAGCAGGCATCCAGAACGCAAAGTCGTGTGCTCCTTGTTCTTGATCATGACGTAAAACAGACGCACAGAATCCCAAACAAAAAAGGTAAAAGAAGGGAAAAAGAAAAATAGTTTCCCCAAACACCCGCCAGGATATCTCCTCGTCATCCACTTAGATCGATGGATCCCGAGGTATACGACTGGCGAAGAGTAAAAAAACTTGTACAGTCGGTTGATACCGGGGTTGGCTTTGAGTCTCTCTGGACCCTTCTGGAATTTTTTTTCTTACCCGAAGATTTTCACCGAGGTTGTTCGATGAGGATGGAATTTTGATGGTGAGATACATGACAATGCTAGCACCTATTGTAGATTTGGGCCATCAATGATCGGACCTAGGCGTGTTCTCTGGCGTCGTAGTATTTGAATACAACTAGCTTTCCCCAAAAGAGCAAGACTCTGTTTTCCGCTGGCAATTTGAGTAGACAAGATATATAATAGCTTCATGTTTCATCATTCCTAATGACGGATGAGGTATAATATAATGACTTTTAAAAACCAGACACAAGGCCTACAGACTTCAGTTCTAAACCCAAGCAAAAAAAAAGCATTGAAGAAAAAAGACAAACCTATCCCATGAAATCATCTCAATCTACTTCGTATGGCTCACCTCCTCCCCCTCGGCTTCCCAACTCCCCCTCCCCCATTCATCCCCCCACGTCTCTTATCAACACCCAATCCCCTCCTCCCAGCAGCGATGCCTCCCTTCCCGCTCCTCCCTCCATAGCCCTGTCCGCCTCGTCCGCGTCCGCCATTAAACGGCCGACCCCTACCCCTACCGCCCCTCGGCGACTTATTCAGCCTCTCCTTCACAGCCATAGCATCCTCCCGATCCATCTCCTCGTCCTCATCGTCATCATCCGCTGCCCCGCCCCTCTTATTCGAAAACTTAAGCTTCCCGCCGCGGATCCTCCTCCCGGCGTCTTTACCCTTGAGCGCGGCGACGTACGCGCCGACACCGGATTCTCCACCGGCGCCCGAGGCGTCGTCGACGTCCATGGCATCTCCTCCTTCGTCGTCCCGTCCGAGGATGAGCTTGCCGTCGAGGTCGAACTTGGCTTTCGACTTGGTGGGTTGTCGCATGCGGACGGGCTTCGTCGTGGAGATGTTGGCGAGGGCGCGCTTGTCGAGGAGGTCGAGGGGCTCATCCTCATCCTCGATGATGTAGGCCCGACCTCCCTTTTCTCTCCTGTTGTTCCTGCCGGGCGCCTTGTTTCGGCCGCGGTTCGCACCCTCGTCGCCGCCCTCGGCATCTGATCCGTCCGACGAGTCGGAGCTGTAAAGCGCCTCGTCGTACTCGTTGTCGAATTTCCTATCCTGTTGCTGCTCTTCCTCGTCACCGCTCTCGCCCTCCTCGCCCTGGGCGCCGCCTTCGCGCGCACCATCCTTCTTGCGCTTGGTCCGCTCCTTCGTCTTGCGGATGTTGACGACGAGCTTCCTGTCCGACTCGGGGCAGTTGTCGTGCACGACGTTGTAACCGAAGCGGCGCATCATGCGCTCGAGGATGTGCTTGACCTTGGCCTTGAAGTGACCCTTGTGCTCGTGGCTCCAGATGATCAGGTTGGGCACCAGCGTGGGCATACGGGCGAGCATGAGGTCCTGCGGCAGGCGGAGCACGCAGATCTTGATGAAGCCTAGCACGCTCTTGACGATCTCGCGATTGTTGGACGTGAGGAACAGGTCCATCGTCTCGACGAGGTCGGTGAGCGTCTGGGTGCTCAGCTGCTCGTGGAACTCGTAGAGGATGCGGCTCAGCGCCGTGATGGACGCCGAGATCATGTGAGGCGTGCTGCCGGCGAGACCGGCGCTCACCATGGTGAAGTACTCCTCGATGCTGGCGGTCACGGGCGGCGCGTCGTCAGGCATGTGAGATACCTTGCTGTTGTCCACGACGGCACCCTTGTGGGTCTCGAGCTGGTTGCCCATCTGGACGAGCAGGCTGTAGGCGGTCTCTCGCGCACGTTCGTTGTTCTCCTTGCAGCAGATGACGACCTCGCTCAGGATCTGAGGAATGAAGTGAAGGGATGTGCTGGGGATGAAGGGGATCAGGGCAGAGATGGCGGCGAGCCTTTCCCGCCTAGCAGGGGCGGAGACCTTTTCGGAGTTGGCGACTAGGAGGGCCTGGAGCTCGCCGTTGCGTTCTTGAAGGGCGGCCTTGCCGGTCTCGGACTCGGCGAGTCGCGGGATGAGCTTGTAAGCCTTCTTCTGCAGTTGGGGCTCGGACTCCCTGGCGATGACGACGGCGGCGATCTCGAAGAGCGCGCTGTAGCTATCTCGGGGAAGGTAAGGAGACATGGTGATGACGAGGTCCATTAGAGTGTTGCTCGTAGAAGGCATCTTATCCTCCTGCTTCTGGCCCTTGGGCTTCTCCTTGGGAGGCTCTTGCTGTAGCTCGGCGGCGAGGAGCTTCGAAACCCGGTCAAAGGTTTCCATGAGTTCGCTGTTCGGGGTTATGCTGAGGAACGCGTTGATTGTTTGTAGGATAGGGCCGCGGGATTGAGGTAGTGTTTGTGTGTAGACATTGAACAGAACCGCTAGCATATTGGCCGCGAAGGTGCCCAGGTACTCGAGGTTCGCCTTCGCTTGAGCCCTGGTAACGCGGCTCTGGAGAATCAAGTCGTCTTCGTCCTCCTCGATAGAAGCGATTGCCTGGTTCGAGTCTACGAGCATCCTAAGCGCCCTGCAGACGTCTAATCTCAAGTCAACCTGCTGATATAGAATGTTCGCGAGGATCTCGGCGAAGCCTTGGTCAAACGCCTCCGTTAAATCCAGAGGAAGGTCGCAGTACCCCGGAAGGATGGACCAAACCTGATTGACCAGGGTCTCGAAGATCTTGACCTCCATCGTCTTCTCGGCCTGGCCATGGTCGAGAACCCGCTGGAACATGGCTTGACTAAGCGGCACCATTTCAGACTTGAAGTGCGCCAAGTTCGTGTTGCTCACGTAGTCACGGAGGATGGGCATCATCCAAGCGCGTCCGGGTTGGCCCTTGACGGGCTTAGTGAGGTTTAGGGGAAGGACAGAGAGGACAGCCTCAGGGCCCATGGAACGGACGGCCTTTCCGATGACCTCGTCAGCTTGCTTCTTCTTGTGGAAGGAGTCGTTGCCCCTGATCTCACCGATGAGCCTCGTGATGTTAAGCATGATGGGGTACGCGGCCCACCGCAGCGAGTCGTACATGGCGCCGAGAACGCTGAATGTCTCCAGCCACGCGGCTTGGTACTGAACGCTCAAAAGCGATTCCGCTTGCCTGGCAATCTTTTCGAGGATTTTCTGGTCGTAGATGGAGGGCTCGAGGATGACCTGCCTAGGAACGCAAGTCGCCATGAAAGACACCAGGCACTCCGAAGCAGAGATACGGATGTTTTGGGAGGGAGACTCGAGGAACTTGGATACCATTGTGAAGAGGTCAGGAAGCTTTTGGAAGGTCTCGTCGGGCTCCACCTGGGCGGACACGTCGTAACCCCTCGACAGGATGGCCAACCACGGGGGCACGAGTTGAGTGTCGTTCGGCGCAGGTTGCAGCTCGGAAATAATCTCCATCAACCGCGGGAGCTTGGAAGAGGACACCTCATCGGCCATACCGGAGAAGATCATCTCGAAAATGTCAAAGGTGGCCATGGTCATATGCTCGTTTCCAGACTTGGCGATGCGCAGGAGGAGCTCGCAGAGCGGCTCGATCTGCTTGCTCGGCCAGCCGCCGCTCGAGCTCGCGATGGCCTTGATAAGTTGCAGGGCGTGGACGAGAGCCGGGTCCTGGTCGGTGGAGTTTTTGTGTTTCCTCTGTCGGGCGGCGGCCTCGGCAAGGCTTTCTAGGTGCTTCATGGCGCTGTGCGCGCACATGTCGGAGGCGGGATGGTCGAGCGAAGGGCTGGGGGGCGGGGTCTTGAGGACGTCCTTCAACGCATCCAGCGCCCTCTTGCGGACCTTGGGCTTCGGGTTCAGCGACAGGTTCAGCAGGTCGAAGACGGCCATTCGAGGCCCGACCTGGGACACGGAAAGCTCCCAGGCAGCGGAGTCCTGGGCGAGCAGGAGCGACTCGAGACAGCCGATGGACGACCGGAGGAGGATGGCTTCGGCATCTTTGCGCTGTAGTAAGGGGGCGAGAACGGTGAGGATCTGGGTGAACTTGGCCCGGAGGAGGGGCTGCGGGGCGAAAGGCGTGACGACGTCGAGGAGGTAGACTACGGAGGTGAGGATCTCGGTATTGTTGGCATTGTTCGGTTGGTTTAGGAGGGCCAGGAGGGCGGCGAAGTAGCTTGTCGCGGTCTGTGGTGTCTTTTGCTCTTTTAACGTGGCCTCGACAGCTTCGAGGATCAAAGAGTTCTGCGGCGAGTTAGCTCTAGGAACTCTCTGGGAAGCTGTGGGTGTAAGTCGCCAAACCCGTTTACCTTTTGTTGGCTTTGAAGACCGGGGGACTTGATCTTGTCAAGCTTCTCTTGAAGCGTCGGGCTGGCCATCTTGGATTGGGCCTGCGTTTGTGCGCTTCTACGGTCTTGAAGTTGGTATGTTGTTGGAGACTTCCTCTTATCCTCCGGCCCCTCTGCTGAAGGCGGTGGGCTACAAAATAATTTTTTTTCCTGTTAATTTTTTTTCCGCCGGTTTCCCACTTTTTTTGTCGGTCAAAACGTGCTAAAGTGCCAAGGTTGAGGAGTTTCACAGCTGGTGGCATTTGGCTATGGCCGCCAGTACTTTAGGGTCGCTTATCACGATAAGAGTGGGGAAATATATTTGGCTTGAGTCGAAATTTCGAAAATTGAAGCCAGTCAAGCTCATCAACAAAATGAACTCAGTGCTCAGTGTGAGTGAGATTGATTGAGATGACATAACGTCAAAATATTGACGAGAAACCAAACATTTGAAAATTGAATCAATCAAAGGATGTCTCATCAAGAGTTCAGATGAATATATGCTCTTCAGTCTGTGCTAAACTATGTCGAAGCCCTCTTTACCCCTCACAGCCAATCGTAGAAAATCCAATCCAATCCATCCTGAGCTTGATCCTCAGGCTCCCAAATTCATGACATCAATCGTGAAAACTCCATCTCTAGAATGCAAGAAAACCGCGCTAAATACATCAAGGTATAATACATTGAAAGAATGCTCTCCTCCTCAGCTACCCTACTCCCTTGCGAAGCTAAATGAAACAACAATCCTATGGGGAAAAAGAATAGGCAAGGCGATAAACTAAAACAAGACGTTGAGAATAATGGAGCGTGAAAAAAAAAAAAAAAAAAAAAAAAAAAAGAAGAGAGAGAGAGAGCGGGAGAGAGAGAGAGAGCAAAAAGAAACGTCCATACTACGCATGAAAACGGGACACCGTGTCTTACGTTGTCACAAGGTCCGGTGGTATCGGCGTATCTTTCCTCTCACCAGTCCGGGCCTCCTCCGTCTCGCTCGCCTCGCTCCGCGCAAGACTCGCCGCCCTCGTCATCGAGAACCCCGACCGGCTATTCTGCACCAGCGGCGTCAGCTCGTCCAACTCCATCTCGTGAGGAGTCACGGACCGGCTGCTATTAGCCGACAAGAAACCACTCGAATCCGACATTTCGATGTCCTCGCGCTCCGGACCAGAGTCCTCCTGGCTACAGACGCTCGGTGTCGAGTCAGAGACGTAAATGGTCGGCTGAGCGTAGACCGAAGAGTGAGTCGCCGGCGCAGTGGGTTTCATCGGCGTCGTAGCGACTGCGTTATTGGCCTTTGCGGCGGCGGCGGCCTCGGCAGCGCGAAGTGCCGCGATGGCACCGCCGACCTCTTCGTCAGGGTCGTCGTCTTGGTTTATGGTCCAAGTCCAGTGGCGCCTCTTTTCCTTCCTCTTTCGCTTGCGGATACCCGCCGAGGCCGTGAGGGGCGAGGAGGTTCCGAGTCCGGCCATCTTGCGCCTCATGTCCTCCAAAGGGCCCGGAGTCATCTCGCCATCCCTCGTGCCGCCAACACCACTACAGGGTATTTCGACCTCGACTGTGGGCAAGACTTGGGGGATGGGGTCCGGGGACATGGGCGATGGCGACGCATCCTCCGAAAGGAGGTCGACGTGCGAGAAGATGTACTTGCTATTAACGATTGTTTGTTCGAGAGGGCTATTGTAGCCGACACGCTTCGCCGCCCTCTCTTGTAGACGTAGGGATTGCCTCCGCGGCGAGGGCGGTACACGAGCACTAGAGGGCGGAAGAGGAGAGTTGCGGAGGATGCTGTGGAGAGATCGCGGGTGGGTGTAAGGCGGTGGGTTAGCCTTGTAGATGGGGCCACTTCTGCCTTGACGCGGGGTTGTAGGCACCGCCGTTAGGCATGGCGTGGTGGCCTCGTTGCTAAGACTGAGCTTCCTCGCCATGTCGGAAGGCGCAAAGGAAAAGCATGGCGTGTTGGGATCGACCGGGCCGGCCGAGAGGGGAGGGGTGCTAGTCATTGTGCTCGGAAAGACGAACTCGGGGTTGTTCATGGGAGACTTTGGGTGGGCCGTGAGAGGCGTCTCGGGGTATGTCGGCCCGTGGGGGATGTAAGGTGTGACTGTCCGTCTGGTGTCCTCGGTAGGTTTGAGTCCCACCGTTTGGATCTGAAGGGGGCGCCGCGTCTTGATGGCGGTAAGGGGTTCCGCTTGCACGGGAGTCTTGCGGTCGATGACGGTAGCGTACACATTGGATAGCGTGTTGAAAGCGGTCGGGTCTTTTGGATTGACCATGACAATTTTCCTCGAGGAGGATATTTTGGAATGAGGAACTTGAGTAGTGTTGATCTGGAGGGTTGGCCTCCGAGGTTTACTTGGTTGAGAAGCCATCTCGGCGATGGGCTTGGAGGATGAAATTGGCCAGAGAACTTTTCGACGAGGAAATTGGAATGTTGCCAGTGACGGGTTGATCAAACCGGGGCGACGAAAGCCCTTATAACGCCCGAGGATTCAAGTATGACGAAGAATGATCAATTGGTGACTCGCCAACAAGCAAAGAGGCGGGCAGGGCGAGGGCGACCCGAAGGAAGCGGAGGCTGAGCAGTGCTGTTGGGTCAAAGTGGAAGAAGCCAAAGCCAACGGCCAGCAACGTCGCAGCCAGGCAGGGTATGGCAATCCGATAAAAATAAAAAGGGCAGGCTGATCGACAGGCCCGGATCCGAAGATCAAACTCTAAAATAATAATAATAATAATAATAGCAATTCAGACGATCAGGAGTTGGGGGCGGAGAGTACAGACGAGGTGGAAGGGGGACTCGGCGGCTATTTAAGAAACGAGGGAAGAAGAACAGGCCAAAGGTCAACCCCCTCACGAAGTCACGACCCTGGGTCTGTCACACACTCTGCGGGCTTGGAAGGAAAAAAAGTAGAATGCACTTCGATTGACGCCCGCGGGGTGTGAAGGATCCAAGTATCCTCGAGAGAAGGGGTGGGTGGCATCACTGGCATGTACCAAGCAGCTGCATGCTGCACATCGCGGTGGGAACATTCTCACTCCAATACCCCATATATTTCTTGTTTATGCTCTTCATTTCGGAATGCGTGTGCTCTCGCTACCGCTGCGCTACATAGTGAGGGGGAAAACAAATCACGAAGGGAATTGAGTGAAAATGCCAGGAGAAGGCGACTCGGACTGGAACCTTCATTCCAGGCCCCCTCATCGGAGACTTCGATGTGACGAGAAAGAGTGTGTGGGTGGCCCTGGAACCAGGGCCTGATTTCGTGCTTCATAGACGCGACTAGAGGATCTCATAGGCTCCACATATTTCCAAGGCCTTGAGTGAGAAGGGCGGGGAGGGTTTTGGCCCAGTCAACCTCGGGCCTGGGCCTTGGACGGCAATGTGATGGGCGCCTGCTCGAAGGTTGCCAGTGGTCAGGGTCACGACTCGGAGCAGTACTGCTCGGAGTCAGACCAGGACTCGCAGGAGCGAGAGGGCACATCCGAAAAATCTGAGCGAGCTGCCATCCCTAGCCTATGGTTGGTGAGGATCGTGCAGGGGGCATCGATAGTGGCATGCAGGCCCGTGCAGGGTGATGGTCGCAAGCGCCAACCAGATCCGGCCTTGGCCGTAAGTGGCATGGATCGTCGCCAATGATGGTTTGAGGCGGGCGGCTGTTTGGGTGTGTTGAATGGTTTTGGCGGCTATTGTCAAGACCAAGTCCGAGCAACCCCGCCTTTTGATGAGAGGAAGAGAGTAAGAGAGGAACATGGGGTGGCGGGAGCCTGAGTGAGGGATCGATCATCGATGCATCCTTCACCCTCCTCTCCATCAGTCGGGACTCGGAAACCAGAGCCCTAGTGACCAATTGTCAAAGCTCACTCCCCCCAAAGAGGCTGGCAATTATTGCCAATATTGCCAGGGCCAAGTCTGTGTCCTGTCCCAACAAGACTGGGCTCATCATGGACGATTCTGAAGAACCCCCTGGCGTCAAAGGCGGCTCTGTTGTTCCAGATGGCGGCTGCGTTCCGGTTGGATTCGATAACTAGTTCGCAGGAGAAACTTGGCAACATTGAAGTCGCTGTTGAAATATTGGAAATACTCAGATACCAAGATACAACAATCGAGAACTAACCTAACGAATTTCGTTGAAGAGCTCCATTCATTACTTCGTGCTCCATCCTCGTCTCCTTGATCCTATGTATTACATGCAAATGTTACCATATCACCATAATTTTGCTTGCACCTCGCTAACATTTGTTGTGATCAAACATTTCTTAAACTATTAAAGGGCTGGAGAAATAATAAATATTAAAAAAAAAATAATAAAGAAAAGAAAAAAAGAGAAAAAAAAGGGTAGAAAAAGACCTGAGTTGGGGCGGTCCATATGGGCTCGCTTGCTGCTCCAAATCTCCAGGTTGGTGGTTTCCCGCCAGTCCCAATCTGGGCCGGGCTTTACTGCCAAGAGGCTGTTCTCAAAGTTCCTCCTCGCATGTCAAAAATCCATCGTCTCCCCGAGAGACAAGGATGGAGGATGGAGGGATAATGTACGAAGTACGGGCCGCGAAGGGATCAAGGTATGGCACGCCATTCGGTAGGAATCAATACTGATTTCCACTAAATCCAAAATCCATGGACAGGGGATAATATCGCGGAACCGGTTCATTTCCTTCACGTGTTGGCATGGATATGTACGGGTCCAGCCCTACATTAAGATATTGACGCCAGGGCAGGGTTCACAAGTCTTGATCCCCCCTCCCCAATCACTTGACCGCCTCCTCCCCATGCCCAACACTGTTTCTAGAGAGTCTTCGTGACGTTAGTTCGAATATGGTCTAGTCTGTACGAAGTAGAGATCAAGGACGACCCCTTGTACGGAGAATGCCCTCAGCTACAGGAACTTGGTTTGCCTCTGCCAGCTGAGCCTCCGTTGGCGATATTCCCGCGTTCCGGCGCCCAGTCACCCTCCTCGGAAATCCCGAACGCATCAATGGTTCCAACTATTTTGCAAAGTGCTGAGCTCCAGACTCCAGAGACATACATTGGTGAAGCGTAACACGAAAGGCACTAACCTCAAAGAGTAGGTTAGGCTTTCTTACGAAGTACTTCATGTATCCCTCTTCTCTCGCCCACCGAAAGGCTTGCAATGCTAGCCAGGCTGCGTCCCCAGCTGACATGGCTTTTCTGACGCTTTTCCTCGATGGGAGAAGTTTAGCGAAGGATGTCTCTAGAGTCCAGACTAGTTCTCCTTGGCGATCATCTTGAGAGATATTCCATCATTTTGTCGAATGCTTCAATGCTGTTCTATAGTAATTGTGTGCGGAGATCGAGATCTTGGGGGAGCCTATCTTCAGTCAAATGACTGGTCATTTTGACATCAATGGAGGCCCTTGTCCCGCCTCCATCCCACGATCAACATCAACATCTACGAAGTATTAGTACTTTGTAAGATATTGAAGTATTTTTGTATTTGCACTAATACTTCGTAAGATTTGAAGTATTTCTGTATTCGCATCTCGGCTCACGGCACTGGGATCAAGAGGCCAAGGGGAGGGTGATCAGGCTGCCGGGATGCTCTCTGTCGTGATGCCATAATAGGAAGTAGGAGCAATTGTCATCTCAGCACTAGAATTGATCGATGCCTTTGGGATTAAGGTCGTTGATACGCGCTTCAATCGCAAATGGTCATCGTACACTTACTTTATGCTCAGGTAAATTTGATCAATACTTGATTGATGTTGTCGAATTTGAGCTCTTTAGGGGTTAATCACATTTTCTTGATGGTCTTCCCATCCAGAACTTGAAACGTTCTCGTGTACGAAGTAATATTTTGTATTGTGCAATGGGACGGACAAGATCAGCTTCAAAATCCCCCGAAGCTCCGAATCCCCTTCTTGGTCAGGCCATCCTCGCGCATATCCTCACATTCCGGGACGTAAGATTACCAAAGTCAGTATATTCGAGATCGATAAAATCAATCGACAAAAATCGGTCACTGGGGGCCAATTTTCGGGATGGAGTGTTGGATTCGGTGCAACCTGAAGGATAAGATTGAAGCATCAATCAATTGATCACGATTACTTCGTATTGGCAGCAATATCACCTATTAATATGAAGTACTCTTTGATTCGTCCTGGGGGAGCAAGGACAACACCACATTTGAGCCATTGAAGGTTGATGCAGAACAGAGGGCCAGGCTCCTGCATCAAGTGCTGAACTAGCGCTGAATGCTCAATACTTACTGAGTATGGCCTGGCGATGAGGCCTGGAGATCAATGCCCTCGAAAGGAATTGATTTCCACGATTGGATTGGCTGGTCGTTACAATCCCAGTGCGCATATCGCCTAATTTCTAAACCCATCGACACTATCGCACCGTTCACGTTGCTCGTTCTCGTTCTCAAGCTGCCTTGTGTGAATCCAGACTCATGACACGCAGAACTTCCAGACGCCGACGGCATGGATCTGCCGCCGCCAAAGCCGCCGAAAAGGAAGAATGATCGAATAATCCTCCAATTTGTAAGATGAACCCCCTAGCAAAGAAATCTCGGTACTTTTAATTCCCGAGCTTTCTTGAATTCTCGAACCTGCGCTCGACCTGGTCCCCGGAGCTTCTCGAGCTGATTCACGCTGCCCTCTGCTTACCTGCCTAGGACTACGACTGCTTCTACGCCTCCGTCTTCGAGAATCAGAATCCAGCCCTCAAGTCCCTACCAGTCGGCGTCAAGCAAAAAGGCATCTTGGCCACATGCAACTATGTCGCCCGAGGCCGCGGAGTTGCCAAGCTCTCGCAGATCTCTGCCGCCAAGAAGGTGTGTCCTGATATCGTCATCATCGATGGCGAGGACTTGACTCCGTTTCGGGATGTGAGCAAGAAGCTCTACGCCATGCTCAGATCTCACTCTTGGAATGGAAAGGTAGAGAAACTTGGTCTCGACGAGGTCTTTATGGGTGGGTTGTCCGATTTTTATTTGTTTACACTTTACATCAGAGCTGGTATGAAGGGCTGTGACTTACACCCGAATAGATGTGACGGACATTATCGACTACAATATGTTTTGTCTAAACCGCGCATCGCTCTCGTCAACTTTTTTCTACCTCTCCAAGCATGACCCCGAAAAAGGCTTCCTGTGCGATCTAACTAAATTCGCCGGCTGCGTAGAGCGCTTCTCAGACGAGCCCATAGACATGAGCGACGCCCTCAGCGTGAGACTCTTACTAGGTTCTCACCTAGCATACTACCTGAGGATGAAACTGGAGAACGACTTCGGCTTCACGTCCACTTGTGGCATCTCCACGAACAAGATTCTCAGTAAGATGGTAGGGAACAAGAACAAGCCCAGAAACCAGACTACACTCCTTGCTCTCAAGGAGGAAGACATCACCGCTTTTATGGACCGTCACGTTCTCCGCCAAGTGCCATACATCGGCTTCAAGGCCGTAAGAGCTCTCATTACGAAGATAAGGCCCGACTTACCTCCTCCGGAGCCCATGTCCCACGACTGTCCCTTGACGGCGGGCGAAGTCCGCAGTTATCCGAAGATGTCACCGGCCTTGCTTGAAAGCATACTTGGAGGTCCCGGTGCCGAAAGGGGGACCGGAGATAGAGTGTGGGGGCTGCTCCACGGCGTGGACGACACCGAAGTGAAGAGCGCAAGCGACATTCCCACACAGATTAGCATCGAAGACACCTACAGACAGCCCCTTGATAGTCTAGGCACCATCACCAAAGAGCTCCACAAGATTTCCAAATCCCTCCTCCGCCGGATGCGGGTAGATCTCACCGCCGACGACACAAATCCCCATAGACCATCGACGCAGAGATGGATCGCTCGCCCCAAGACGTTACGACTCTCCATAAATGCTCCGATCACGGCAGACCAGTCCTATTTCTCGCGCATCTCCCGCTCTGGACCGCTGCCGGCGTTCGCCTTCGCGATAACGGAAGACCTGGACGAGTTGACTCACCGCCTCGTCTCCGAGGCCGTCCTGCCGCTGCTGAAGAAGTTCCCAACTGGAAGGGACCATAAGTGGGACATTATGCTTCTGAACATATGTGCTGCCAATATGGTCTTGACCGGTAGTGATGACGGTGTCGGGATAGGGAGGGATATCTCGGTTATGTTCAAGACGCAAGATGAAGTATTGAGGCCGTTCAGGATCCAATCATCGCCGAAAGAACTGCAGGGAGGTCTACCCCTTAGTGGTGGTGACGGCGATGACGAGATGGAAGATTGGGAGGTTGTGGGTGATGAGTTTAGCGGTTGTGAGATATGTCCTCAATGCGGATATAAGATTCCACATTTTGCAGTTGCTGCACATCTGAGATACCACGAACTAGGGGACTAACATGAATGCCCCTTTTACAATAGAATAATAGAATAATATTGATACAAGATATCTCAACGCTGCATACGATCTACGGTATATGGGTGACCTGTCTATCATTAAATTAAAAGAAATATTTGAGACCATTCCGCCATCTCCTACCCTCAACCGGAAGGCACCGCCTACCTGGACTGCCTCAAGCTCCGCGATCCAAGCTGGCCCGTCTTCAAGAACCCTCTATTACCCATCTCTCCTCTCCACCCAATGCTCAGCGTCCCAAACACCGTCCTCCCATCCGCCTCGTCCGCCACGCTAGCACCCTCCTTCTCCCTCACAACGAAACAAATCTGCTCCACCTCGCTCGGATGCAAAACCGGCCGCGGCACCCCGCCCACCTCCCAATTACAATCGCTATACTCCAGCCCATCCCTGAGATCCAACAGCACATTCTCCAGCTGGATCACATCCTCGCTGCAATTCTCCAACTGCGCCTCAAGTACCCACCTTCTACTCCTTCTCCCCGGCGCGCCGCCGCCCTTGCCTTCCTCCGCTGCACCACCCACCCTCCTCAACGGACCCGCCTTCGTCCTCACAATCATCGAAGACTTGCATATGAACTGATACAACTTCCTAAACGTCCTCGTCCGCCCGCTCAACTCCGTCGCCTCGTAATAACTCACCGTAACGGCAAGCACGTGATTCCCCTCCTCTCTCAAATCAAACGACACGATCTTTTGCAACGTCTCGCCCGGCTCGAGATCCACGCCCGAGGACGAAGAGCCCACGACGCCGTCGTCGTCGGCGGGGAGGAGGTTCAACTTGGTCACGGTGGAGGAGGCGCCGGGGGTTTTCATCTCCGCTTCGATGCGGACGTCGCGGATGTGTTTTTGTAAAGGGGCGGCCGAGGAGGAGCCGGTTTCGGTGTCGAGGTCATTGTTGGCGCAGAGGGTGCAGCTGAAGGTTTCGCCTACGAAGGCCGAGCCGAAGGAGAGGGGGAGGCTGACGGCCGGGGAGAGGATGAAGGGGTCTGGGTTTGTGTCGGAGCGTGTGTAGGCGAGGGAGGCTTCGGAGGATGGGGGTTGGGTTGTCGTGGTTGTGGGTGGTGTTGCTGTGGGCGGTTGGACGGGATATTGGACGACGAGGGAGGGTCGGGAGAGCCTTTGATTTTGTGTTAGTATTGATCATTAATGCAGCTGTTCGGAGAATCGATCAGGGGAGCTACTGTTTGGGCTCGGGGGGGCCTGCTTGGTGGATAGGAAGCGTTACCTTAGAACCTTTAGGGATATTGAGTGTGGTTCTTTTATCGGGTCGTGGGAAGGGTACCGTTGATGGCTCATTTTCGGTGTAGAGAGAGTTGATGCTCGTTGTCTTTTTGGGCGCGCGGAGCTGATGATGATACGGAGATGAGAGCTCCCGCAGAAATAGAGGGGAGCTGTTGAAGTTCATGCGTTAGAGGCGATGTGGGGCTCCACAAGGCGTTGCATTGGGTCAATCGGACAACACTGAAAATCTCAAAATCTCAGCTCAACCCCACTAAAACGTTCCCCATCGCAGCGAACAAAACTGTCATCGAATAAGTCATTTGATTCATTCAAATTGTTTGAATCGATAAATAGAGCACCAATGTAATAGAGATCGAGAGCTTTGACTGAATACGGAATAATCCGTGTCAGTTCGCTTCCTGGCTTGGTTAAATACATTGATCACGGGGGTCGCGCAAGAAGGAACACCCTGCTGCAGACGCCGACATCGGGCACACTGGTGAACACAAAAAAAGCAACTCCAACCATCTGAAATACTATTTCCGGTGTGCCGATGAAAGAGATATTTACGAAACGGCGAGAGGTAGCGCGGCCAACACTTCAAGAAATACAGTAGTTGATCCTAAAAAAACGCCTAGGATATCCTAACTAACTCCTCTAGGAACCAGAGGCCGTCCGAATCCACTTCGAAATAGGATGACTTGAAACTGGACTAGAAAATTTAACATTAAAATAAATTACACTTTAACCAGGAGGCAGCTGGCTAGCGTCGACAATCTCATCCGTATCCTTCTGTATAGCCTCATCATTAGGGTCGAGGAGAGGAGACCTAGGCAGCGCCATGAGACCAGTGCGGGCCGATTCCAGGAGACCGAAGGGAGTGATGAGCTTCAGGAAGGAGTCGATACGGTTAGGCTTGGCAGAGCTACATTGCCATCAGTTAGTTAATGTTCCAAGTCTACATGGGATATGGTAAATGACACCGATATGACTCACACTTCGACAATGCAGCTGTTGGTGCTAATGTCAAGCACCTTGCCTCCGAATTGGTGAGTGAAGTAGGTAATCGACTTGAGATGCTCGTGCTTGTGGCGGAGGGCTTCACTCATGGCGAGCCTGCTAGGGTGGAAGTCCTTAGCAGCCTGATTGAGAGACTGCTCAATTGAGGTATGGGCTTCCTCAGAAGCAGGGTCGGCGGCCGAGATTTCCCGGTGATGGGCGAGCAGCTCCTCGAAGTACTCAGGTCCAAGGATGTTCACCTTGGCCAGGAGAAGTTCCCTCTGAACCAAAGCCGTGTTGGTATAGTCGAGGACAGCCCACACAGGGACCAAGTCCTCGAGCTGCCTCCTGGCCTGCTCAATGACGGCGTCATGACCTCGCAGGACGATGGTCATACGGGACAGGTCATCGACCTCGGTGCTGCAGACAACGAGAGAGTCGATGTTGAAGCCACGAGCAGCAAGAATACCGGAGATGCGAGAAAGGACACCGGGTTCGTTCGCTACGAGACAATTGAGGATGTGTCGCTTAGGAGGAGCCGTCGACGGCAGAGGTGTCTCGTAGAGAATGTTGGAGACGGCCGCCTGGGCAGTCCAGGTAGGCGATTCGGCAACGGGGAGGGGACCAGAGCGAAGGCGGAGGGCCTTGTAGGCGAGGGCGGAAGTCGAAGAAGACGAGCCATTGCGAAGCTGAGCCGCAGAGACGGTCACGGGGCCCTTGGTCGCTGTCCGCAACAGCGGCATCGATAACAGGCGGCGAGACGCCATTTTGCTGACCGGAGGACAAGAACCAGCAACAAGCTCTTCGTCCGATCAGAAAATGTAGAGTCTCGCAGCCAACGGTGGATAATTTTCCAGTGGTTTTTGCGAGACCCAATGGCTACCGGGAAAGGGATGGGAGAAGGTGAGAGAGCACACTGACTCACCGTTTTGTTTGGTGCAGTGTTGGGGAAATTTTACCGGGGAATGCAAGACGACCCTCGCTCTCTATCGGCGTCTGGAGTTATTATGCACATCAATTGTTCCTCGGGCTTGAGTTGGAGCTTAACCAGAGTCGGTCTCGCGTGGTCACCAGACCAGTCAGGACCCAGACCTTTGGGAGGTGAGACCCGCAGGTTTAGCCGAAGAACAGCCAAGGAGCTTGAAATTGTACAAAGTACTTCGGACATTGCCAAGCGCGAAGGAGCCATTCAAATCAATATTATCTCGGCCCATCAATCCATTCCTGCCTGCCTGGAGCATTCTTCATCAGCCTTAAGGAGACCTCCCTACTTCGGACTCACATCCGCAGCCCACATTCACCAAGCTCCAAATAAATCGCAGGTTTCTATGAGTCTAGTCTCGTGCAGAGCGCCCATTGGTTTCTCAGCCTTTCGCTGTTTTTATCTCCGTCTTCTCATCTCTGAGCCCTCCTCTCCTTCTTTCTTTTTTTTTTTTTTTTTTTTTTTTTTCCTAAGCTAAGAATCCTCGAACACCACCTCATCTCTCGACATGGATGATGCAGAGCGACGGACCATGAAGCGGTCGCGCTTCGACCAAACCGAGCCCGAACCAAGGCGCCCATCTCGGTTTGACCGTCGATCTCGATCGCCTCCTTCTAAGCGCCTCGATGCGCCCCGAGAGAGAAGTCCAATTTCTCGTCCCGATGGTGATGCGAAAAGGCCGGGTGTAGATCCTGCAGCTGCAGCTGGTAAGCAATACCCGCCCTGCTCCTCTCGGAATGAGCTTCTTCTGGTCAAAATTCTAACTTCCCAAAATAGCTGCCGCCGCTGCCAAGATCAATGCGCAACTCCAGGCTAAGAAAGGCATCCATCATACGGATGCCCCTTCCATCAAGTCTCCTACCGACTCCGACTCGACTCCCGCACCTCCCCTCGGCAAAACAAAAGAAGGCGGTGTTATCGGTGGAGATATGTATGTCTCCGACGGTGACTACATCAAGGATATCGAGATCAACGATTTGCGAAACAAATATGTCATCACAAGGAGTGCGACCCTCACCGATATCAAAGATCGAACTGGCGCCGGTATGGGAAGCAACCTGTCTTGGTTGTCTATCGCATTACGCTAACACGATTAAAGATGTTACCACGCGTGGAAAATACCTGCCTGATAAGAGCATGGCCACCCCAACCGTATGGCTCCCCGGCATGTTACAAACACTACCACTCCACTAAC